>VWYK01030287.1:1119-12569 GCA_013399775.1 Semnornis frantzii | reverse complement strand
TGGTGAGACACTGGCACAGGTTGTCCAGGGAGGTTGTGGCTGCTCCCTCCATGGAGGTGTTCAAGGCCAGGTTGGAGGAGGCCTTGAGTGAGCTGTACTAGTGGGAGGTGTCCCTGCCTGTGGCAGGGGGTTGGAACTGGATGATCCTTGAGGTCCCTTCCAACCTTACCATTCTATGATTCTATCTTTGCAGACAGTTCTGTGACTACTGGAACAAAGTAATAGATGATTAATAAAATGGACAACTAACCCTTAACAGACCAAAGCGGTCTGGTGAATGTGGAACACAGTTTTTCCCCTCCAGGTAAAAACTCCTGAAAGATTGACTTTCAGTTGAAAGACCTGAGAGTTGGAAGATCAACTTTCAACACAGGCTTGTAATTTTTTTCCTAAAAGCACCTTTGTCTCATTTAGGAAGAACCATTACCAGAGAAAGTGAGCTTCCTCCTCCCAAAGCATTGCATGGGAAATCATTACACACCGCCCTGTCATAAGAGGCTAGTGCTACCAGGCTTACCTTTGAGTACAATGTGAATAGTTGGACTAAACCTGCATTTACCCTTAGAAAACTAGATAGAACGTGGAATGAAACTTTGTTTCTTAGGACAGTGGATCGTGGGCCCCAAGAATGCATGTCTTAGCAGCAAAATGTCTTTTGTCCCTTGACCTCTTCATTGAGTTGGAAAAGTTCATCTGCACATCAGCTAAGCTGAGACACCAGAGAGCTACCTAGATTTTCAAACCCCATCAACAGAAATGCCTACTGTGTTTGAACTTCCGGTATCTGGTAGGTCACACACATGCTCTAAAGATAAAACCAAGCACAACTACTTCCCCTACATCTGTTCTTTCTCTTAAGGGTTCTCTGACTTCACCCTAATCTCGCCTGACCAAACAGCAAACCTACACACTTTATGCATTGTGACTGCATGAGTCAGCACGATTTAGTCTTCAGCTCTTGGCAAGATCTTAGCTTATGATAAATCTATCAGTGTAACAGTCTTGAATCCCATAGACCCTGAAAGTACATTATAGGAACTTAATAGCAACTATTAAGGAAAGCAGATGCAGAGTAGGTATGAGGTAGGATCTCTGAAGGAAGCTACATTGCCACTACATGGCTCAACAACAGATTAAGGTGTCGATAGCATCGTCTTGTTTGACATTCTAGACACATCCAGTAGACTACATTTTACCTAGATTTCATCACAAGGTGGTATGGTGGCAGGAGTGTACAATGTTTCACTTGGATCAGTTATGCATACAGTTGTGTCAGCATAAAGCAAAACAAAGAATCCTGACTCCTCACCAGCACTACTGTAAGCCCTTCTCTACTTTGTACTTCTTTAAAACTCTGTTTCATGGGATAAGGAGAAAGAAAATAAAGATTCCTGATTTCCTCCAAATTTTCTCCTCTCTGCATCACCGTTTTCCCCAGTACTGTTCATTGTCTCTTCCTAGCCTGTCAGCCATTCACATACTAGCTGAGTTCTAAAGGTTCCCTCAGCTCCATACTCATTAGCAAATGAAGATCAAGATCCACTCCTTTATTCTGACAACTCAATCCCAAATCTGCTTTATGCAACAGCTGTCTTACCCTTCTCCCTCTATTACCTCCTAGGCAGTCAGGAATAAGCAGTTTCTGAAGTTGTCTCCTCACACCATCAGCTGCAAACCCGAACTGAATTTTGGCAGAAAGCTGCTTCAAGGAACAGAATACTGAGGAAAAGAAATATTTCTTAGTAAGAAAATAAAAAAGTCGATCTGACGTTTTAGTGAGGATAATCTACAAATATGTTGTGAACTGCCAGTGGGGGTGGGAGTAGGAGCAAAACTATTAGGATCCAGCTCATGTAAACAAAGCCTTGCTACGGTGAAAATAGAGGGAAGGAAAAGATGGTTAGGATGACTAAAGTAAAAATCTGACACCGCCTTTGGAAGGAATTTTAGATGAGCCTGCACCACCTTATCATTATAAAAATTTATGATAGGGTGGATCAGTCATGTGTGTTGTCTTTTTTTTGAAAACCAAACTTGCATATAAATTAACTCTTAATGAAGTAGTTTGAAAGCCAGACACAATCATTTGCAGGCTGTAATCACGCAGTTACTTACTGCGCGAGGTAAAGCAAAGGTTCTAGCTCGCAAGTTTCACAAGAGACAACTAACTTCTTCAGCTAGAGACTGCCCCAGCTTCCAGCACATTCACTGCATGCAAGCTGTAGGACCCAAGATAATTAGCAGGTTGACAATAACATGAGTAGTCTGACTATTCTCCTTGCTGAAGAAAAACAGTGAGATAGGTTTCCAGTTTGCGCAGCAAGAACTGCTCAGGCCTCAGTACGTAGCCCTTGTCTAGCAGAAGCAGCATACAACTGAAAATGGCATCAAAAGACTCAGTAGGCAAGATTTCCCTACAGTAAAGGTGTATCAAGAGACTAGGTAGTAAAGGAGTATGGCCTATAATGCCCCTATTGTTTACTGTATTTTTTAATCTTAGCATTTGAAAGGCTTCTGTAACAACTGTGCAGAAAACAATAGCCCAGCGAGCTGATGAATCACATTTTATTATAGCTACGGTATTGGATGCACAGGCTACCAAGACTGAAAAGACCTGGATGGAGAAATCCAATTTGATTCCAAAAGAGAGCCTTGCTGTCCAATGTCCACTTCCAAATTTTCTTCAGCTTCTCTGCAAAAAGATGAGTCTCCCATGCATAGACTGAATATGTTTTATCCCTGGAGTGCAGAAAAGCACGTGCTCTTTCTGTTGGTGTCATCCTCTTTCTTGCAAGAGTCTAGAGATTTCCCTCATGCTCTGATCACTCTAATCTAATTCTAACTCTAAGCCACTCTGCTCACTGTGGCTTATTCTGCCTTTTGTCTCACTGGAGCAAGCATATTCTCCTATAACCCTCTAGGGAAGTGAATGCTCTGATCAGCACATTCACTTGCGAAACATGTGCTTTCCCTTCATCTTCTGATGACCTACATATTCATAATTTCTGTAGGTGCTGAGAGTGACAGATATACTGGAGTTTCGATCTCAAACAGATCTTCCTCTAGAAAGAAGAAGGGATTTCTGTACCACCATTACACAATAGGAAACATTTAACGTGAGGTTAAATGCAGGAAAAAACCCAACGGACAAGTCTGTAGTAACATGGAAGTTGCAAGCTATAAGTCACACACACCACAAGCTACAAACCTCTCCCTTTGCTGCAGAAATGATACCATTTACGTAGTGTTCAGAATCTTAGAACAAGCTGCAAGCCATCTGAAATCACTTTAAAAAAAGTTACTGTCAGAGCCAGTACTCTTGGAGTCAAGACACGACACCAATATGATTTTAGATCTTGCTCCGTTTATTGAATATGAACATGCATTTATATACTCTTCTAACAGACTGTTCAGGCCAACCCATTACAAAAACAATTGGTCCAAATCATTAAGGGACAAGCCCCAAACAGCTGGCCCAAATCACCCTGATGCAAACTATTGTGGAATTCTCCAATTGGTGTAATTCATTTAAGGCGCAAGCTGTAAGGGACCAAGATGGTTGGTTCATCGCTATCTGTTAGAACTCCTCCTCTTTGCCTTAATTCCAGGTTGTTATTGTAGTTCTTCTGCAGGCTGCTGTAGGCTGTGTCTTTGGCCATTCAGATAAGCATTCCAAGCAAGGTGAGCAAACTTCAGCTTAGAAGTTTGCAGTTAGCATAACTCGGATTTGCTCACATATTCAGCTAATACAGAATATTTCCCTACGAGCTACCAGGACAAAAATGCAAAAGCAAAATTCAAAGTTCAAGATGTCTCATAAGAATGTCTACCCTTCCAACCTACAGGTCATAGCCCTTCTACATCAGTTATACCCTCAACTCAGTATTTCACACTTAAGAACTCTGAAGAAGACACCTGGACTTCATGCAGAAACCCATTTTTAACTCCTCAGGTCTTCAGACAATTTGCTCCAGTGACTACTTAAGGAATCCTTTATCTCCTTGTGAAACCTCTCTCTCTTCTCTCTAACAAGCTCAACAGAGTCAAATCTTGGAGGTCTTCATTTTCTTCCATAATTAAAAAAGAAGTTTGTGGGGTTTTTGTTCGGTCTTTTTTTCCCCTTTTGTTTTGAAATGGATGTTGCAATGTATTTTAGTATCCCTTATAAAAGACAAGCATAAGGAATATTCTTGCAGTGGCGTGTAAAGTTCCTAGTGTGATTTGTGATGCCACGTTATCTACATGGGTATGATAGCTCTGATATAGGGCCTATGGGATCTCCATACCATTCTTGCAGCTGGTCATCTGGTAGAATTTCTAATGAATGAATGGATCCCAAAGAATGGGATCTGAGACTTAGAAATCTGAACGTTGGAGTCTACATGTGACCTACACAGTGAAACTCCTGTCCTAGTTTAGAAAGTGATTCATCTAGCCTTTAAATGGATACCTTTTGACCCTAGGGTTGAGTATTTCTCTGGAGGCTACTAATTGTATTGACTACATGCCCTCTGCCTAAAGCTGAGTAAGTATCAAAGGCCAAAAGCAGATGCCTACATTTTGATGACTGAATCTGCAGTCAAAACTCATCCAAGAACTGCAGTGTTCCATGACCAGTGTTACCAATATTTAAACAGAAGTAAAACACACCTACCCTAGTCCATCCCCACCCCATACTCCTTAGACCCTATATGCACTCTGTCCCAGGTTGGGAACTATAGGGTTAAAAAAAGTCCTTTTGGGACTTGAAGATTGTTATTCAATCCCACAATTCTGCTGTCTCTTCATAAGCTCACAGCAAGGCCAGCCGGGCTCTTTTCCTCCCCCTCCAGCCTTCTGCCGGGCAGGAGCTGCGTTATCAGGACAAAGATGTAAGGATAGGCCTGGTTGTGGCCTCCAGAGGCTGTGCTTAGGCCTCTTGGATGGCAGAGGCATGAGGGGGGGAGGATTGGAGCACTGGGGATGATAGATTTAGTTTTGGATGGGGGAAAATTCAAGGGGGTTCGCTTATGGATTCTGTATCTGCTTTGTAATTTCTATCTGTAACTCTCTCCAAATACAATTCTGTGTTTTTTCTCCAATTCGTTTGAGAGCTTCACTCTGTCGGCTCTTTAAACCCACGACACACTCCCAGGGATTATACTGACCTATGGACACGGCCATGAAGCTACAATAATTTAATAACAGCAACAGTGAATATCCTGCCTATCTGGGATTTCAAGTTCACACCTTAACTGTGTTAACTTAAGGCACTCTCATTCAGGCTGTGCTGTCTGAAGTAAAGCCAGGTCAAGAAACTACAAAACTCCACTCTGTTCATACTTGCTTGGCATCACCCTTGTTCCTCCTCCCCTCTCCCTGACTAAAATTATTTCCTTGTTGGCTGTGCCAAATAACTGCACGCACAATCAATCCCTAATCCAGTTCTGACACTTTCTTCTTCCTTGAACTTTGTGTGTGTTTGGTGGGTTTTGGGTTTTCGTTTATTTTTCTCCTTTAACACGTTTTTTTCAAACGAGACTACTTGGACCAACTGTCCTGCAGCTCTGGTTAAGAAAACCTGCATAAGCATCTGGTTACAATAGAACACCAGAGGACAAGCCTTCGTGGGGAGAAGACATTGCAATGAGCCTGTCAGAGTGATAAACCCTGCGCTTGGGCCAGCTGCATCCAAGGGTAGAATATCAAACCACATCACAGATTTTTTGTGGTTTTCTTCCTTTATTACAAGAAAGACAGGAGATATCCAAATAGAAACTCTGTACTGTAATCCTACTACATAAACAGTTTCACTTCGTTCTACTCGAAGCAGTTGACTTGAGGTGTGTAGTCTTGTCTTTAAAATGTTTTTTTAATGAAATTTATGGGATTTCTCTTGATACTGGTTAAAGGAAGTACATGTGGATGTTTATACTATTGATTGCATCAAACTGTCAGGAGCAGATTTGTCTTGAGAGAAAAAGCACTGAAGGTTTATGAGTACAGGACAAAAAAAGTGTTGCGCATAACTCCAATATTAAAAAGACCTCTCACACATCATCCTTTTCTGAAGCAACTGGCAACATCAGTCTTTGATGGGAATGACAGCACTCACTCAATGTTAATTCAGTTTTAAGAAAACTTGCAACTATGAGAAAATTTTGAATATAAGACAAGCAATGCTCTAAAAGGGGGGAAAAAAATAAAAGCACAGCTGGGAAAAGAGGAAAAGTTATTTTAGATAAACTGAGTGAAAGAAAACAGCCAGCTCTAAAACCTTCAAAACCAGCAAGCTCATCTTATCTTCTGCAAGACACTTTCTCCTCCCCTAAATCCTGCTATTTGGAATTTGTCAGCAAGAGGTTACCTAACCAAATTCATGTCACTGCAAATGAATATACAAATGTATTCAAAATTCCCAATCACATCCTTAATGTCAGTAGCTTCTATTGTTCTCGTCTCTATAAAGTAGTCTTCTGGATCATTGTTTTTCCAAGCAAATAAGCATATACATAGCTCTTCAGGGCAAATGTTTTCTCTGCCACCAACATGCTCATTCATTTGACTTGGCATGCATTTTGCTATTAAGGGAGAAGCCTTTAATATTTGAGATCATGGAAGACTGTGTTCAATTGTTCTTTAACATGTGACCTAATAATAAAAAGGGTAAGCACACTGGTACAGCCGTGATTCCGTTGTATTTAAAGAGCATCCTACTGTCAACAATTTCTTATCCCATAAAAAGGGCTAGAAATAGGGTTTCTGGGCAGTCTGGCTCTAGAGACCTAACTGTCTTACGTAGGTCTCAATCCCAAGAGTAGTTCTCCAAAAAATTACCATCCAGATGTCTGAGAATCCCAGATTTCATGCTTTAGAAACAGATGCATAATCAAACTCTCAACTTTGTGATTCTGCCAGGCACTCAAAGCAGTCATCCTTTAAAAACCTAGCATTACATTCCTGTATCATACAGATGTTATTTTCTTTTTTATAATAAATCATCTTCCCCCATGTAAGAAGTTAGTTGCCTGGACCCTGTGGCTATGACCTCTACTTCTGTATCTCTACATGCAACTTCTGCGCTTGCCCATGGTACATGGAAACCACTACTGTAACACACGAAAAAGGACTGTGATAATATCCTTTCTTGTTAATGTCTGTGGGCAATATATTTCTCTATTTATAATCAGTAAAGTCTCCAACAGAACATTTAGTTCGATTTTTTCAAATGCTTTGCTTCTTATGGCTGGAGAGCAGCCCTGAGGAAAAGGACCTGGGGGTCTGGGGTGATGAAAAGCTCAACATGAGCCTGCAGTGTGAGTGCAGCCCAGACAGCAACCGAGTGCTGGGCTGCAGCAAGAGCAGTGTGGGCAGCAGGGCAAGGGAGGGGATTCTGTCCCTTTGCTCTGCTATCGTCAGACCCCATTTGGAGTACTGCGTGCAGTTCTGGAGACCCCAGCACAGGAACGACATGGAAGTGTTGGAGCAGGTCCAGAGGAGGGCCACAAAGATGCTCAAAGGGCTGGAGCAGCTCTGCAGTGAGGACAGGCTACAAGAGTTGGGGCTCTTCAGCCTGGAGAAGAGAAGGTTTCCAGGAGACCTTAGAGTAGCCTTCCAGTTATCTGAAGGGGGCCTACAGGAAGGCTGGGGAGGGACTATTGACAAGGTCTTGTAATGACAGAACAAGGGGCAATGGGTTTAAAGTGGCAGAGGGGAAATTTAGACTGGATGTCAGGAGGAAGTTGTTTGCAGTGAGGGTGGTGAGGCACTGGCACAGGTTGCCCAGGGAGGTTGTGGCTGCTCCCTCCCTGGAGGTGTTCAAGGCCAGGTTGGATGAGGCCTTGAGTGACCTGTGCTAGTGGGAAGTGTCCTTGCCTGTGGCAGGGGGTTGGAACTAGACGACCCTTGAGGTCCCTTCCAACCTTACCATTCTATGATTCTATTTCAACTTATGTCTAATAAGCACTTTTGCACAACTGTTCTTGGTGATTTGGGGAGCAAGACATAATTTTGCAACCTAAAAGTGAGAGTTCCTCTTCCTGAAATTATAGGAAGTTAGTTTTAACTTTATTATGATCTCCCTATAAAAATAATATAAAAAGTTAGCATACTTTGTTGTTCAGCAATACAGAGTTTATTGTCTTTTGCAAATGTTCACACTACCTGGCACAATTTTACATGGTAGCTTCAGGAAATAGTATTAATGAGAGAGTGCAGAACATGCTCTGCTTTCTCAACAGTTCTTGCCAGAACTTGCCTAAAACAACACAGAAAAAGGTCTGGCCCCTTCCAGCCCTCCCAGAGTCACTCTTCTTCTCAGGTAGCCAGAAGTACCCCTTTCCATTATCTGGCAAAATTTTGCTTACCACAGATGGTGTTGCCCCAAAACGACTGCAGTCAGTTTGCAAGCTGTCTTTGAGCTGTACAGACTTTCCTGCCCCAGGCCTATTGTCCCTCATGGCCATAACATCAGAGCAGCCCCACACCCTCCCTGAGAATACCTAATTTTCAACTTCATGACTTTTTTCTGCTCAGCCAAGTCTAATTGCTTTCCCAGAATCAATTCTGGGTCTTTCAGCAACTTTAAAAGCTTTGTGCTCCATTTGAACTGTGGGCTGTTAAAAAAAGTATCAGCTCTTCAGTAACACAGCTCTACAGCCTTACAGCAATTACAAGCTTTTAAGCATATTACTGTTTGTTCTTGCTCTTTCAAACACACTATTCATACATTTATTTTTAGGTAGCATAAAATACTATTTGTATTTCTCCAAGTTGGAAATCAGCCCCTCTGCCCCAGTTCAAAGAAAACTATGCAAAGTATTAAGGACTGCAACATCAGCTATCCTGAGAAATAAAACTACCTTCTGTTCTTTTCTGGTCAACTCTTTCAGGGCAGATATGCAAAACAAAATGCTTTTTTTGCCTGTCTCTGTTTTTTTCACTAACTTTGCCAGAGCTCTGCCACTCTGATAGGGTTATAAATTACGACATCCTATTCAGAATAAACTCTTGACTCCTAATCTTTCAGTACTGAGTTCTATTCAGTGATCACTCAGCTTCAGGATGCTTAACAGTAGCCTGACACTTTCAACAACTGCCTCTCACCACCACCATCAGGCTGCACCCAGTTCAGGAATTCTCTGCAGGTACAGAACTCAGTGGTATCTAAAGATGCCACTTGGCAGAGAAATATGCTCCAAGATCAGCAGGGATACTTTCCAGAAGTTTAATTGGCAAGTGCTTATTTGTTGATGGTCTGTGATAAAGCAAGTAACTGCTGTCAGGTATGACCCCAAAAATCCAGATTATCAAGTGAGAACAATATAAATTATTTTTCTCAATATTACTTTATGTTTAACAGAAGGATGGACAACCAAAGAAGCCAGCATGTTTCCAATTTTAGAAGGAAAGACCTAAACCTGTTATCTTAGCATATGAGTGACTTATTTAAACATCAGACTGATTTCAAAACCCAGCTAGAGAAAACAGAAAGGAAAAAAAAAGATTTAGGGACATGACTGTGAAAGAAAATGGAATCATTCTGCATCCTATTCTTCCACGGTGCAGGGTTAGCTGTTATTGCTGAGCCTTTGGAAGAGCCCCACTTAACATACAGATTTTCACTATTTCAAGAGTGCAGTCCAAAGGAATCTATTTGCAAAGAATGATACCAAACTATCCTGCAACACAGAAGTAACATGAAGCGCTACAAGCTTCCCAAAGACGTGTGACATTCAGCTCCCAGGTGAACTACCATCTTTAGCTGTATAAAACTGCCCATAATGCAACCTCTACCTTTTGAAAAACAACCTTGCCTGCAATTTTCAAACCAGCTGCAGAGTTTACCAGACAGACATTATTTCAGCTTCAGCAAGGAAAAAGATCTTATACTTTGCATAAGATGCACACACAACCCTGGCAGCATATTTCTGCAAGATGCTGTCTTCATTTTTCTTTTAAATAAAGATAATTCCTTGTCCCACATGTGTGTTCTGGGCATAAATATGCATAATAATCTAACACACACACACACACACACACACCAGCTATATGGCTTAATAATTCAAATTACCTCCAAGTTTCTCCTTCTTTCTTGCATCAAAAGTCAAATCTCCAGTCCTTTTGCCGAACAGTGAAATCCTAATTTGTTTGTAAGCACACATTGTCCTATCTATGGTATATCAGTAGTTTAAGGCAATCTAGAAGATTTGTACTTATCACCATTTGGAACAGGATTGTTACACTCTTTGACTGACAGCAGAATTAAAGGATTTCTAACCACTGTGAAGTGTTAGAAATGTTAATGATCTTCAGAAGTCTTAAAAGTAATCATCGGTCTGAGCTACAGATGCAAAAGGTTGCAATAATGCTTAAATATTCAGGCAATTACCTAATAACACAGATTAATTTTAAAAATCTTACTTTGGCACTAAATGCATAAAAGAAAGACCAAAAAGAAGGAGGAGAAAACTGCTGAGAATCAGTTCACTTATATCAGAGTGTTTCTTCACTTTCTTTCACAGTGAGAAAAGTAAACAGGAAATTGCCTTCTAAGAGATATAAGAAGTCCCAGACAAAATGGAATCGCTCTCTGAAACTTTTACAAATGCCACTTTAACTAATATGGAGGAAGTTTCCAAACCACACAGAATGGGGACAGATCACTGGAACTCCATACAACTGCCCTGCTTTCTAGTTGTTACAAATGTATTGAGAGTAGCCTGATAATGGAAACAGAATTGGTTTGGAGAAAAGTCGATTTAAACACGATTGAAATTCTGCATTCACAGCTTTCAGTCCAATATACCAAAATAAAGCAAGAACAGCTACCACTAAGCCACAATCTGCTTAAAATGTTAGAAAAACAAAGACTGCATCTCACAATACTCATGCTCTAGAAAAAGAGACATTAAGTGAAAGCTAGCTTTATTTTTCTGAGCATTCAAAACACAAAAAAATTCCATTTAATTCAGAAAGTGGAAAGAATGGCCCAGCAATAAAAATTGTCTACATTTACTATATAAATGGAGAACTATAAAAACCTAATAGGAAGAGAGTTAATAAAAACAAGAAAGCATGATGACAAAAAAACAGTAATAATTCCCCCCCCCCGCCTTGGTATTATTTTATCTTCTTTCCCGTGTTAGATAAGGGATCACATCTTCAAATCTTATTAATACCAAGTAAATACAAACCTTTAAAAAGTTACATGATGTTCTCATACAAATAAGTTTTCTTACAATGATATCTGTTGCCTTGACACTAAGAGGTGGAAAGTGACACATGCACCTATTCTTATAATATTCTGCATAATATTCTTATAATATTCTGATAATAGTCTGTGTAATAGTCTGTGTAATATTCTTATAATATTCTTATAATATTCTGATAATAGTCTGTGTAATATTCTTATAATAGTCTGTGTAATATTCTTATAATATTCAGTATAAAATTATTATAATATTCTGTGT
>VWYK01030285.1:0-12083 GCA_013399775.1 Semnornis frantzii | reverse complement strand
GGATGGATTGCTGAAACGGCAGCGGCAGTCGGGAAAGAGGCAGAGAGGGAGAGAATAGCAGACACATACTAAAACAAACCAAACAAAAACAGAAAAAAAAAAGGGGGGGAGAAAAGGAAGGAGGAAACCTCTTTTCCTTCCCCTTCCCTCTTTATTTTATTTTATTTTATTTTTTTAATTCTTGATTTCGTTCGTAGCCAACTCGTCCTCAATGCCTCTCTAAGCAGCAGCGAGCGAGCGAGCGGGAGAAGGCGAGACAGAGAGGCAGAAAAGAAGATGAGGATAATTTGCAGACAGCTTGTCTTGTTGTTTTCTGGCTTTTGGGGACTAGCAATGGGAGCTTTTCCTAGCAGTGTGCAAATAGGTAAGCGCTGCATTGGGCTGCGTGCGTGTATCCAGGGCTTCAATCCTTTGCAAAGTGAGTTGGAAAGGAGGCTCTGGAGGTAGTTTTCAGACGTCTCCTCCAACACCATCCCATTTCCTTGCCTTCACGAAGAATCCGCGTGTGTTTGTGTATGTGTGGCTCCTTGTGTGTGTACATACATACATACATACATACATATGCGTGCGCGTGCGGTGGGGACGATGCTCATCTCTTGCAGAACTCGCTCCAGCTCCGGGTTGCAGGATCGGTACGGGAAGAAGAGGCTCGGAGCAGATGCCCGTGGGCTGCTTCAAACCCCCTCCGGCACACTGTCATCCCGTGTCCCGTGTCCCGGCCCCCCGCCCCCCCCATCCCAGCTTTTGCCTCGCTCCCAGAGGGATGGCGAGTTACGTGCACCGGAGGCTGCCGTAGCCAGCAGGGCTGTTGGGTAAAAGGCAACGCTGTCCTTCTTTCCCTTCTCATAGTTCGAAAGTTTAGGATTTTGCAGGTTTCTCCCGGTAGTCCGTGCGTCACATCGGCACACGGTTTCCTATCCCCATCTTTTGGACGTATTTCGGATGGGACGCAGCTATCTGAATTCTTTCCAGTTCAGCTCCATCACTGCATCATTTCTTATGGACTTTAAAGATGCTGCTAATAAGGCTGAGCTGCGCCCTGCCTGCACATGGCTGCAGAGGAGCGAAGTTCATTATATTCCTGTTTGTTTCTTGTTTTTTGTTTTTTTTTTCTTAATCTGGAAAGCGTCATTGTCTTACTCAGCCTGCTACTTAATGTAAGAGGCTGTTGAGGAGCTGATTTACCAGTGTGTTCAGTATTAGGGAGATGGAGGCTAAACACTTTCAAAGGTCACTGTAATCATGACAAATCTGGGTATTTATATATGAAAGGCTGGAAACGGAGAAGTCAGAAAAGAGGCATGAATGCATCAGGGAGGTTAAAATCGATTAAGGACGGTGATTTAAAGGCAGCGGTTGTGATTATGAATATGATTAGTTCCTTATCCATTAAAGTCTAAGGACTTGCCTTAGTGTGCATCTTTGGGAGAGATAGTTGCTTGGTGTTAACGAGATTGCAAGTGTCTTGCAAATAATTCATGCTGCTTCCTTTGCTTTTTTATTCTGTTTTTTGTAGGTGGTCTCTTCATCAGGAACACAGACCAGGAATATACTGCTTTTCGATTAGCAATTTTTCTTCATAACACCAGCCCCAATGCATCTGAAGCACCTTTTAACTTGGTTCCTCATGTAGACAACATTGAAACAGCTAACAGCTTCGCTGTAACAAATGCCTGTAAGTAAATATTCCATTGATCTGACCAACTTATGGAAAAATTACAGTGGAAATAATAGGAAAGCACATCATTATCTTGCATTGCAAATACATCAGTAAGTCTGTCTTCAGTATAGATACCCTTTGCAGAAGAGCAAAAGAGGCAGCAATTCTTGTTAGTTTCTAACTGGAGCAAAATCCCCTCAACTGCCTTCTGCTGACTAACCTGATGTGACATTTACTTTAGTGTTATTACTGTAGTTTCCTCCTTCCCAGTTTCTATGGAGATGAATTTTGTTATTGTAAAGAAAAATTATGAATGTCTTGATCAGGCTGTAAACCCTACAGTTACTCTTGTTCACTTTTGGGTATGGCATACCATGAATGTATTTGAAAATACACAATAACGTTTGTGCTCACAAATGCTGTTGTAATGGCCGGAAAGGAGACAGGGAAGCAGTGGTGTGCAGGATAATATATCTGAGTTCGTTGATGCTGCAGTTGATCTGGTGATGTCACTTGAGGCAGCCTTGCTCTTATATTCTAGGTTGTAAATGTCTCTTAGCATCTCGTAATGCATACATCCTGTGGATATGTCTCTATGCATCCATACATTGGTGCCAAATCAAGTTAGTATCTGATATACTTGATTTCACAGACCACCTCAACTGGAACAAATATTCTCTTCCTACTATATATTTTATACACACACACACACGCGTGCACACACAGAGATGCACATATACGATGACAGGAAAGAAGGGAAAAAGAAATACCCTTAGCAAATGAGGTAACGTTTACTTTTGTGTGTGTGTGTGTGTGTGTGTGTGTGTGTGTGTGTGAGATAAAGTGGGAGTACAATCAGCTGAACTTCATGTTTTTTTCTCACCTCAGGGTCTTTAATCTTGGTTAAAACACATGCTGAATATTGCTTGATCTTTAGAAGTGGCTTAGCATTATTTCTGTTTAGCTTCATGTGTGTCAGACTTATAAAATGGGATTCATTTTATTATATAAGACAGTGAGATGTAGTGTGGCAAAGCTTAAGACTGTAGTAGCATTACTACTTTGAAGTCTGTATTTCAGAATCCTATAGGTTTCCTCTATGGCCTTTAAGTTTTCAAATCCCTCCTCTTCATTCACGAGTGAATTGCTTCTGGAAGTAGATGCCTTAAGCAACGTTGCTGAAGGAGTTTAAAATAGAAACATACTGGAGAAGGTCTTACTGTTCATCATGCCTTTAAAATAAGTACGATGTTTCTCTCCACTTTCTCAGCCATCTCTGTGTCACTTTTTAACATGTAAACATGCAATGCACTGTGGAGTTCTCATGTATAATATACTGAATGATAGCTAAATTTATTTAGATGAGTCTGGTACTCCAGATTTCAGATGACCTTGCCACCTTATTTAACAGGAAAAGCTGATGAGCTGCCAGAATGGCTCTATTCATTTTATGCAGGAAAGATTGATGTCCCATTAAGTGTGAATCCTGTATTAAGCAATCTATTACTTGTGTTTAGCATGAAAATCAATATCAAATTCCATAAGGAGAAAACATTTCAAAAGGTGCTCTGAAACTGGGAGGAATCATCTATGCAGGTGTAGTTCATTGAAAAAATATTACAATGCATGTCAACTTTTGCAGGTACCGATTATATATTCCAGACATAGTAGCTTCTTAAAAAACTTTCAATGAAAGAGGAGACTAACAATTTTGTGCGTTGAAATCAGTAATTTTTAGATGAAGACAATTACTTTAGATTCTGCTTGTGCATCCACTTATACCAAATAATTTCTGAGACTATTGTTAGTTTTTGGATCAAGGGCATTGCACAGTGTTTGAATGTTAGTGAATAGTTCTGATTTGCATACGCTTAAAATTGTTTAATAGTGAACCACTTCTCTGTGTAGGACTTAACACCATAGATTCAAAAAGCGTTTTCCTAAAGCTCTCCTCATTTAGACTAATTGCAGCAGATTCTTCTCTGTCATGCCAACCAGCATAGGTTATGTTTACCTTGCATTGTTTCAGCTGAGGAAAACCAGTCCCCTTATATATATGTATAGTGATACATGACCTGATCTTTTTTCGTACCTGAACAGTTTCAAAGAGTTTAATGATTCAGATACCATGGAAAAAGGCAGAGAAAGAGGGATAAATGTGTGTATATGCTCATAAAAACCTGTACATGCCTGTATTAAATAGCTGTAATCTTACAGGCCTTATTTAGATCTGTACTTCCCAGTTAAACCAACATGTATATTTGCATGATAACAGTTTGTATTTATTTCATATTTTGCAGTTTGTGCTAGTAATCCAACCGTTGCTTCTTGTTTTAAACAATTTAATACTGAAGAATATTTTTCAAACAACAAACCTCCTAATGAAATGTAGGCAAACTGACTGACAACTGAATGAACGTATTGCATGTCCCTTAAGCTAAATATGAGCAGAATCCTGAAAAAATCAATTGTCTGATAGCTGGAGGACACTAGCTTCCATGTGATTGAATTTGCTGGCTTGACAGAGGCTTCTAAAGCACAGATGTGTGAGATTTTCTAACCTAATTAAAGAACCCCCCACCATCAGCTCTGAATTAAGTGATTTCATGGCAATATGAAATAATAACTTTTTGCTGAACTGGTGTGAAACAATGGCTTTGGATCTTCAGTTTGTGTAGAAATTACTCAGCGCACACATACCCACATACACAGTACAAAAGCCTTGGAGCTGCTCTACTGAAATGAATATTCATGTGAGTTCAAGCATAAAACTCCAAGACATGACTTGTTACCTCTATTTCTGTTTCCATTTGCTTGCAGAGCTTCCTTGCGATGATTCAGGGCCTGGCCTCTTGCATGTGTTAGGCACAGTAAACAGACTATTTCAAAGGATTGTGGATGGCATATTAGCAAGCAACTCAGTGCAGTGTTGCAAAAACTTGAACCTGTTTTTCTTTTCCCTAGATAAAAACGTACATCCAAATGTTCATGCAGGAGTACTTTTGAAACTGCAATAATTTTGTATGTTCATTTTGATACCGGTTTTCTTATGATCCTTGTGTATTTTTACTTTCTTTAAACAGAGCCAGAATGTTTGTATTTTCGTTGGAAATTGTGAATGCATATGAAACAGGTTACTTAAGCAGATAGACTGTTGTAAGTTTGCAAAACTGATCTGATCTACATCAGCTTGGAGATACTCGTCTTTCTTTCCCCTTCCTATTTGCGTGCTTTATTTAAACTCTGTTCATTTTTTTTGTGCTGCATACATTATTCAGAGAGTCTCTCTTACTGACAGAGAGCATTGAAATTATTGCAAAACATGAATAGTACAAGATTCTTACTCATCAGAACACAACGCACCAGAGCTGGAACATTTGACTGTTAGCATACACTGGTTTGCACATGATAAGCAGGAAATTCTGCTTGTGATTGGAAATCTACCTGCAGCTTGATTTCAGATGTTGGAGCAATGCATTGATTTTTGGACAGGATTACATATGTTAATTCTTCATCTGAATACAAAAGCACCATCTACATTACATTAACACAGCAGTGCAGTCAACATTAAAAACTGTTGGCATGCTTTTGGGGGGCAGCTCTATAATTTTACAAAGAACTACTTTCCTTCCAGCTCTTGTGGTTGAAAGTTTTTCTGTTGAAGTTTCAGAAATCCTTGGTGTATAACCAATGTTGCAGTTCATCTACAGGATTAGACTAAATGAGAAAGAGAGAAGAGATCAATGTAAGTCTTTCACTAGTGTTTCATACTAAAAGTGAAGCTTTTCGCTTTGAGTCTAATTTCATGTATATTCTGAGATGTATTCCAAATAGTTACAATGTGAGGTAACTGAGAGCCTTCTCTTGTTTTACTTTGTGCACAATACAGTTCTTACCAGATTTTAATTCCAGTAGATGCAGAATTCCTAAGCAAAACTTTTATTACATTCCACATGAATAAGAAAAAAGACCCCTGGAATTAAAAATTTTGTATCTTGGAATAACTTTCCTCTTTTTTCAAGTTAGTCTCTGACTCTTATGCCCTCCAAACTCAGTGCAGGTTAATGAATTAAAATCCGGAGGGCCTGATTTTGCCTCCTCAGCATGAATGTAGTTTCAGAGTGAGATCCACTGAGGTCGGAGTTAGCCCTGAGGACAGACGGGAACCTCCTTTGTCACCTTGTCCTCTCTATGGATCTGTCTCTCAGCCTGTGTTTGTTAATGAGGGAAGAGGCAATGCCATTTTGGAGTTAACTTTTCTGTGGAGACGTTAAAAAAGCTTAGGAAATAGACTCAGATGTAGTATTGCCTTTATATTGTGACTCGTTTTATTTAGAGCAGTTTCAACTTTGATTTGCTAAGTTGCATCATAATGAGATTTTCATTAAGTTTGGTTATTAATTCTGCTTTATAATTACAACTCAATTTAGCAATAGGAGTGCAACCTTAGTTTAATAATCAGTGTCATTTAAAACCATGGTGTTCTTTATTTAGAAAGTGAGATTTCATACAGCTGAATAGTGTTCTGCTATCAAGAGCAATACAGTATTCCCAAGGATGCAGTTTGGAGTATATTGAGAGTTACCATTAAGGTGTACCATACAGTCAGGTTTGAACTGCAACAGCGAATAGTGTGCCAGTTGGCTAGAAAAATGGAACTGGATTAAATTGTACCCTTCTAAAACAGGATCGATTGCAAAAACCTATTTGAAGCAAGTGTTTTGCTTTAATACGTGGAGTTTATCTAAAGCTAGAGCCCAGTTATTGAAAACAATTTTTCTTAAAATGTCTATTATTAGTACTTGCTGATGGAATCAAACAATATATGTGTACTTGGGTGTCATTTGCTGAAGGGATTCTGTATGTGTTTAAGCTGTATATTTTAAATCTATATTCAAAGAGTTTCATAGCTCTAAGTGTGATTCTTGTAACTAGCTTTACAACAGAGAGAAAATAAACAGTCAGTAGTCCCAATCCATCAGAGTCTGGATTTAATTTTCAAGGTTATTGCTTGGGAAGATAAATGATGGACCATTGCTGAAATACAGTCAGATTTCTTCAGTGAGATTCAGAACATGCATTTCCTTGGCATGAAATAAGACTTGTGTCCTAGCATGTTACTGGACTGGTTAAAACTCTAAAGTCAAAAGATTTATTATAGACTACGGAAATAATTTCATCTTTATTTCAGGGAATTAATGACAAAGTTTGTGAGTTTTTATTCCTCCTACAGAAGCCAATGCAAGTTCAGTAGTTCTTGTGCAGGGCAGAGCACTCCAACAAGTAAATTAATTGATTAAATTCAACTTTATCATTGTAATCTAAGTTTGTATGCTAGTCAATATAACTCATGCAGTTCATTTTTAGGTCTTGATTGTTTTGAGACTTGCTTATTCATGAGAGGAAGCCATCTGATTTGATTTCTTAATGGTTGTGCAAATTCAGAATGCAAGCAGGTAAAGTTCTTTAAATTTAAACATGTTAGACCAAATAATATTTTCTCATAATTCTTATTCCTTAATAGATGGCAGAGTTATAGAGGATGAAATTTGTGCTAGCGCAAAAGTGAAGAACTCTATGAACCAGTGTAATTCAAAGATAAAACTGGCTTGACCTCTGGTTTTCCATTCCTCTGAGTAATTGGCTTTTTAGACTAGTGCAGCACCAAGTTTGCTTCCGCAGTTTAGATGGGCATACCTATACTGAAGGTATGTGTTGAGACATGAAGTCAAACCAGATAATTTATTCCTATCAAGAACTATTCTTCTGAATTTGGGAAAATAAATGTACTCAAGTGCTTTTTCACAGTGTTTTGTTTGGACATTTTGGTGTTGCTTCACAAAATTTAATTATCTTCTATCGTGGGTTCTTAACATGACCTTTCTTCCCCCCATTTTTTTCATTTTAAAGATTATACTGACTTTTAGCAGTGCTGATACAGATTCAGTTGATTGTGAATGCTCTTATGGATTGAGTACTCTTAAAAATTATGTACCATCACTGTTTGTTTTCAGGCACCCAAGCTGAAATGCAGAAGCTATCTTAAGAGCCATTCTAGTGTTTTCCGGAGTGCTCAGCACCTGCCTTCCCAGTAGGAACGATTCACTATAGAGCACTTATCTGTGTGATAGTGCATGGATCAACTCTTGTCTAAATAGTACTGCTTCCTTGTGGGGATGTAGTCCAAGAGGAGATGTTAATAATTTGCTGCATTGCTTAGACATGCAGAAATCTCTGGGATCAGATGGCAAACATCTGAAAGTACTGAGAGAGCTGGTGGGAGTGCTCACGAAGTCACTCTCTATAGTTTACCAGCAGTACTGGATAAGTGGGAAGGTTCCAGCTGAATAGAGATTGGTCAATGTGACACCCATCTACAAGAAAAGCTGGAAGGAGGACCTGAGGATCTGCAGACCTGCCAGTCTGACCTTGATGCTGGGGAAAGTCATGGAGCAGATCATCTTAAGTGCTGTTACACAGCATGTGCATGGCAAACAGATGATCAGGTCCAGTCAACATGGGTTCATGAAGGGCAGGTCCTGTTCGACTACCATCATCTCCTACAAGGTGACTCACTTAGTGGCTATCGTTTACCTGACCTTTAATAAAGACTTTAACACTGTCAGTACATCATCCTCCTGGGGAAACTGTCTGCTTATGGCTTTAATGGGTGGATACTTTGCTGAGTGAAAAACTGGCTGACTGGTCAGGCCCAAAGAGTGGCGTTGGAGTGGTGGAAGTCAGGTCCAGTTGGTGGCTGGTCACAAGTGGGGTTTGCCAGGACACGGTTTTGGGGCCAGTCTTATTTAATCATCAGTGATCTGGATGAGGGGATTGAGTGCTCCCTCAGTAAGTTTGCAGTCAGCACTAAATTCGGTGGGAGTGTTGATCCACTCCAAGGTAGGAAGGCTCTGCAGAGATACCTGGACAGGCTGGATCAATTGTATGAGGTTTAAAAATCCCAAGTACTGAGTACTGTGCTTGGATCACAATAACCCCATGCAATGCTACAGGCTACACAGTGTTTGGAAAGCTGCCCATCGGAAAAGGACCTGGGGTTGCTGGTTGACAGCTGACTGAACGTGAACCAGCAATGTGCCCAGGTGGCCAAGAAGGCCAACATCCTGGCCTGTGTTAGGAGTGGTGGCCAACAGGATTAAGGCAGTGATCATATCCCTGTACTTGGCACTGGTGAGGCTGCATCTCAAATACTGTGTTCACCTTTGGGCCCATCACTGAAAGAAGGATGTTTTGTTGCTGGAGCATGTCCAGAGAAGGGCATCAAAACTAGCAAACCGCCTGGAGAACAAGTCTTAGGAGGAGTGGCTGGGGGACTGGAGTTTTCTAATCTGGAGAAAGGCTGGTTGAGCCTTGTTGCTCAAGGTGGTACCTTGTTGCTTTTTATGACTACTTGAAAGGAGGTTGTAGGAAAATGGGTGCTGATAGAATGAGAGGAAATGAGAATGAGAGAATCAGAGGAAGTTTAGATTGATTATTAGGAAAAATGTCTTTACTGAACGAGTGGTCAAGTGGTGAAGTTACCTTTCCTGGAGGGGTTCAAGAAGAGATGTTGGCCCCTCAGGACATGGCTTATTGACCATAGTGGTGTTAGGTCAGTGGCTGAATTTGATGATCTTAGAGGTTTTCTGCAACTGAAATGATTCTAATATTCTGTGAAGTAGTAGGATCGGGTATTTTGTAAGGCAAATAGGTTCTCATTACTTTGTCTCATAGCTCGAATTTTAAAAAGTATTAAATTGCTTAACTCCTGTTATTTTTTAAAATATATGCATTTAGAAACTGGACTCGATACATAATTGCCTATTTTAAAAGAATGTCATTTGGGCTACTTATTGAGTTCCACAGGCTATTTCATTGTTGTATTTATATGCAACCATTGTTCCTGAAAAGTGCAGTCTTGTGCAGTACCTTTCTGTATTCTAAAGTCATGGACAACATAAGCATGACTGCAGGGTCTTTCTTTGTTTTCTCTGTAAGTACAAATAGAGCACAAGAGAAACAAAAAGCATCTATGCTTTCACTACCTTATTTATTACATTCTCGGCAGGGAAAGGCTTTAAACACTTTGTGAAGACCGATGTTAAGTGTATCAACTTTTAACTACTTAGAAGAGTTCCTCTCATTCTCACTTGGAGACCCTCTGTGGGGTAGATTCTGTATCATTTCTGCATGGGCATCCTTCCAGTTACTTTTGTGGTGTATTTGCATAGTAGTCCCTTAAAGCCATAAAACTTGAACTTCATTTTTATTTGCACATCACATTTTCCTGATGAATAACCATCAAATAGGTGCTTTAGGAAAGTTCACAGGTAGTGAGAGTTAATTGCTGAAAAGAATTCAGACTTGTACCCTTTGTTTGCCTCAGTTTTCATATCTATTTCTAAATGCCTGTGGAATTTGTGTTTTCACAGTGTGGTGTAAAAGGTGATGCACGTGTTAGTATTAGAAATTACTACAAAATTATTAGGAATTAATGCACGAAATATTCCAGTTTTCTTAATTTTATTCACAGTTATACTGTACTGTTAGGAGTTATGCTTCACTAAAGAGTTAATACTTCTTTTTGTTAAAGATTTCACTGATGTCACAGAGATTTCACTGAGTCACAGGGCTTTTTTTTTTTTTAATAGTAAGGTCAGATATGTTTCTCCAGCGAGTAAAATGATTCCTGTAATACACACATTCAAGGCAGAAACAGGGCAAAGAGAGGAAGTTCTTGTAGAGCAAAAGGAGTACAAAATGTAGTGTCTGCAAATGATTCCTGTCCTACTTTAATATTCCTGATGTACAGTTGCAGTATTTCATGGTACTAGTTAACGTGAAGTATGGGTCAGGATGGTGCTGCATTCAGGTCTGGGAAACATTGCTGAGTATAAGTGAAAAACACTTTATCAGGCACAGATAGATTCATGTAAAATGCAGGAGTAAAAAGCTGTAATTTTTAAAAAAGCATATGCACATCAGTACACTTAGCCCCTTATTTCCTTGTCTAAGCTCCTAAGGAAAAAAAGGAATGAGACTTTAAAGACCTGGCTGAATAGAGAGCTTCGTCTGGAACACAGGAACACAAGGAGAGTTTATGGCCTTTGGAAAAGGATATGGGCCACTCAGGAGGAGACACGGTGAAACGATGCAGAGAAAAAAATAAGGAGGGCCAAAAGGCAACTAGAACTCAATCTAACTATTGCCATAAAACATAGTAAAAAATGCTTCTCCAGATATATTAACAACAAAGGGAAGGCTAGGAAGAATCTTTATTGTGCAGAGGAAAACATAGTGGTAAAGAATGAAAAAAAGGCTGAGGTACTTAATGCCTTTGCCTCAGTCTTTAATAGCAGAACTAGTTGTTAGCTGGGTAGCTAGCCTCTCGAACTGGAAGACAGGGATGGGGAACAGAAGCAGTTCTCCATAATCTAAGAGGAAATGATGAGTAACCTGCTGAGCCTCCTAGGCATCTAGAAGTCTAGGGAGCCATAGGGGTTACACAGAAGAGTGCTGAAGGAGTTGGCAGATGTGCTTATCGAGCCTTCAGGATTTATCTTCGGTCCTGGCTAACCCAAAGGTCTCAATGGAATGGAGATTAGCAAATGTGGTGCCCATCTACAAGAAAGGATGTAGGGAGGATCTGGGGAACTACAGACCTGTCAAGTCTGACCTTGGTGCCAAAGATGCTCATGGAACAAATCATGTTGAGTTTCCATAACACACCATTTTATGATTCAATCAGGCAATCTGGCCACATCAACCTGGTTCATGGAGTTCGTACCTAATAAATCTCATTTCCTTCTATGACAAGGTGACCCACTTGGATAAGGGAAAGGCTGTGCATGTTGTTTACCTGGACTTCAGTAAAGCCTTTAACACTGCTCCCCATGGGATCAATGGCTGTCCTAAGCCTGGATGGGTGTACACTCTGCACAATCAAACAGTGGCTGGATGGCTGAGCCCAGAGAGTGGTAGTGAATGGAACTAAATCCAGGTGGCAGCTGGGCTCAAGTGGTGCTGCCCACAGCTCAGTCCTAGGGCCACTCTTGTTTAATATCTTTATCAATGATCATGATGAGGAGATGGAGAGCCCCCTCAGTAAGTTTGTGGATGACACCAAGTTAGGAGGGTAGGAAAGCTTTTCAGAGAGCATGTCCAGAGAAGGGCAACAAAGCTGGAGGATGGTCTTGAGAATAAGTCTTAGGAGAAGTGACTGAGAGACCTAGGGTTGTTTAGTCTGAAATAAAGGAGGCTGAAAGGAGACCTTATTGCTCTCTACAACTTCCTCTGCAACCTGAAAGGAGATTATAGAGAGCTGGGTGTTGGTCTCTTCTCGTAAGTCACAACTGGCATCAGTTTGTGCCAGGGGAGGTTTAGGTTAGATATTGTGAAATACTTCTATACCAAAAGGGTTATC
>VWYK01030283.1:0-54122 GCA_013399775.1 Semnornis frantzii | reverse complement strand
TTTGCTTTTTGGGTTTGGTTTTTGTTTGTTTGTTTTTTTTTTTTTTTGTTAGAATGAGTTTATTTTGAACTTATAACTTTCTCCTGTGAGCCTCTGTGACAAGGGAATGTGCTGCATGCGTGGAGTTATTTGTTGTTAGTCTAAGCTATTGTTCTAACCAACATCCAACAGTGCATAATGTTAGCCCAGTTGCAATACCACCTCTGTTTGTAGTCCACATTAATACAGAGAAGTCTCACTAATACAGTTAAAATAGTTGTACAGAAAGAGCTCTTTACTTGCTATCCTTTCTCTGGTGCCATTCTCCTTCTTCCAGTGTCCCTGCAGGTTCCCAAGACAGAGAGGCTGAAGAGGCTATCACCCACAGACCAGCACCCCAGGTCCTGCATTAGGAGGAGGATTGATACTGGGATGGAGGTTCTTTTCCTCCTTGGTCTTGGGGACTGCCTGCTTTCAATTACTGCACATTCTCTGTGGTCTTTGTGCATGAACTTGTTCTACATTGTTCAGTTGCTTGTTCTTTCTTTTCTCTCTGACCTGATTTAATGAGATTATCTTCCTGTAGTGGCCACTGTGGTTTGCCTTCATAGCCTCACACCTCTGATTTCATTCTTGTACTTCTCATTCTGTTCTAGAATAACAGATAAACTGATAACATAGTCACTAAAAAGTAACTGTGCTGTCATGATAAACTAAAACTAACCTAACTGCCCTGGTCTGGAAAAATTCCAGGTGTGGGAGGTTCAGATTCTTGGGCACAGAATTAAGGCACAAAGAGTGTCAAATGCACAGGCTGGCTTTAGTGCATTCACGCGACTTACATGAGGGTAGGGATGGGGAGGGGGAGAAAAGAGAAAGGAAAGAAAGAAATACCCCCACGCAGAGAGAAGAGAGGTCACCCTGGAGTCATTCAGCATCCCAAAAGCCCGTTTAAGAGAGTGGATGGGGAAGCTTCTGTCTGCAAGTCAGAGCCTCTCTCCTGTTACCTGCCTGCCTCATCGAATATGCATGTTGTTCTAAGAGTCACTTAGCATTTCCACCAGTGATTTGCTTAGCCAGGCCCACTGCCCAGTGGTGTTGGGCATGCTCAGTGTGGTAGAGGGGTTCCAGAATTGAGCCAGTTTATCCAAAATAATGGCTGCTGTCGATAAACCAGGAGCTGCTAGACTGCAGTCGGGTCAGATTCAGCATCACCTGTCACAACAGGAAGCCTTCACCTCCTATGTGTGCTCGGTGACAGGAGCTCACTTCCAGGTGTGGTGGTCTTGCAGTCCATGCAAGCTGAGCAGTCAGGCAGGTGGTCCCATGGTAGCATGCACAGGCTCACTATGCCTTCTCTGGTTGCTTTCTTGTCCAGTTGTTGCATATTGGGGAGCTCTTGGGTGTCTGAGCTCATGCAGGAGGGGGTTTTGGGGACAGTGCAAACAGGATGTTTGCTTAGCATTTCTCAGAAATTTAGCTCAAAACAAGTTTGTTTTTTCTGAGACTTGGGACATTTTGTTTAGCTCAGTCTCTGACACTAACTTAAACTCAACCTGGCCATTAGATAATTGCTGTCACTGCTACAATAAGGCAGAATCAGCTCAGGCCAACATAATCCAGCCAAGTGCTGAGACCCTGGCCTGTCAAGCTAATGCAAATCCTTCAGCCTTTCACTTGTCATGGCAGAAGTGATGTTTACCTGGCTGCAGACTAAGTCCTGACTCTTAGAGCAGGCACTGCTGTGAGCAAGACATTCAGTAATTGTCCTTTGCAAGCAGAGCAGAACCACTTCTTATCTCTGCTTTCCACCTGACATTCAAAACTGTTGCAAGCAGGACTCTTATGTAAATTAATCACACATTGGTAGGGTGGCAGCATTTTCCATCTTCTTAATATAGCTTAAAGATGGAATTTATGAGACTAAATTTATGCCTCTTTTTTTTTCCACTCCACCCCATCACTGTAACTGCATTGTTCCACAGTGGATAGCTTTGTGTTTTGTTTTTTTTTTTTTTTTTTCCAAGCTGCTGTTCATGATGATGCTAGAGTTTGTGATGCTCTTTTTTCCCCTTTCAAGGGAAAAAAAAATACAAATCTTGTGGGCCTGTCAGGAACTGTGAAACCAAAGCCCCAGTTCTATTCTCCTGTTGTTGCAATGTGTTTTCTGTGTGACTCCGCATTCTGCACCGTATAAGGCTTCTTTTTTGCAAACACATGTGAACAGAGCTTTGGTTTTGCTCTTTCAAGTTAAACACCTTACCAGAATGGGCAAGGTAGATATGCTGAAGTTTCAGTGGCTTAGCCTTTCCTTCAGTAGATGAACTAGCTCCTGAAGGACATCAGAGTCCTTGGCCGAGAGCTCTCTGATGACTTCTACATCTCTAAAGTTTCTAAGCTAAAAGAGAAATTAAAATGCTGAATTTCCATAAAGAAGTGCAGCATGAGGTGGCCTTTTTGTATGGCCTAAGAGACCAGCATCTCAATATAAAGAGGGCCTATAAGAAAGATGGGGAGAGACTGAGAGAGTTTGAGTGGTTAGTCTGGAGAAGGCTCCAGGGAGATCCTATTGCAGCCTTTCAGTACTTAAAGAGGGCCTATAAGAAAGATGGGAATGGTCTTTTTAGCAAGACCTGTTGAAACAGGACAAGGGGTAATGATTTTAAACTACAATAGAAGAGATTTTAGAATAGACAGAAGGAAGAAATTTTTTACCATGAGCACTGCTCCATCCCTGGAAACACTGCAAGTCAGATTGCAGGGGCTCTGAGCAGCCTGATGTAGTTGATGTCTCTGCTCACTGCAGGAGGTTTGTACTAGGTGACTTTTTAAAGGTCTCTTACAACTCCAAACTGTTCTGTGATTGTATAAACTCTGCCCTCTCGCTTCCAGTCAGTGATGTGCATGCTCTAGAATTTAGGAGTCATATTTTAGTAAATGTGTAACTATTGTGTGCTACTGGGCAGGGCTTGGAGAATATTTACCACTGCTGTTCTCAGCATGCTCTGTTTCGGTGAAATGCTGCAGGTAGCTCCAGAACCAGGCAAAGGTCTTGCTAATCTCTTCTGCTGTGTGGCTAGGAGTGTGCTGGCACCAAGACCTGGGTAGAAACGTATTTGAGTTTGTTGGCCTGGTTAGCCTGCAGATTCTCTACTTCTGCACAGTCTACTCTGCCCTGGTGAGGCCCTGCATGGAGTATTGCATCTGGTTCTGGGCACCCCAGCTCAAGAGGGATCTACTTGAGAGAGTCCAACAGGATGGTGAAGGGAGTGCAGCACTGCCTGGTGAAGAAAGGCTGAGAGACCTGGAGAGAAGGCTGAGAAGGGATCTAATCAATGTCTCTCAATATCCGAGGGCTGGGGGGTCAGGAAGGAAGGGACAGCCTCTGCTCACTTGTGCCCTGGCATAGGACAAGGGGCAAGGGATGGAAACTGCAGAACAGGAAGTTCCACCTCAACAGGAGGAAGAACTTGTTGACTGTAAGGGTCCCAGAGCCCTGGCACAGGCTGCCCAGAGAGGCTGTGGAGTCTCCTTCTCTGGAGCCTTTCCAGCCCTGTCTGGATGTATTCCTGTCCGACGTCTGCTAGATCCCCTGGTCCTGCTGTGGCAGGGGGGTTGGACTGGAAGATCTGTGGAGGTCCCTTCCAACCCCTAACATCCTGTGATCCTTGACTAGTTTCCTGATGACAAACATGTCCAGGCCTTGGGTGCCATTTCCTAAGAGCATTCCTCTTCCTCCCTGTTACCAGTCACTTACCCCTGTTTCTCATGACATAAGACTCAACACCACACTTTTCTTGCTGAAATCCCATCCAGTCCTTGCTGTCATAGCTGGACATGTTCTTTGCTGGTTAAAGCTTCATCTTCATGCTCCAAAGCAGCCAATGACCCATTGCTCCTGTTAATTCTGTGACTGGGCTTCATGCAGTCTTAGTTATCTTGGGGTTTTGGCATTCCCATTATCACAGCCCCATTAGAACATACTGGTATGGAGATGCAGAGATGTGGATCCAGGCTTGAAATTACCTGCCCTAGAACTGGGGTAAACTTATGGATTTGCTTCAAAGCAAAGGAGTACAAAAGTATGTATCTTTGCTTTATTGTTGTTATGGATTTCTCCCAGGATGGCTCCTCTCTGAGTACAAGTCCCATGTTTTGTTCTGTTGCTGCTAGCTGTTGGTTGCCCTTTCTCCAGATTCCTTCAGGCACCACTGCTGGGGAGACTCAGCAGTTCCAGTCTGTACCAGGGAGGGCCTTTCTCAAAACCTTTGTCATCATCTCCATTTTCCACCTTTCTTTCTTTCCTCTTCTGCTTCAACTCCACCTTGCTCTCCTGTTTGGCCTCCAGAACAAACAGGTTGAATGACAGGTGCAGATGCAGGATGTTTCTTTACCCAGCTCACCCTAACCATTCCTCACTGCTTGCTCAGCTCAGTTTCTGCCTTTTCTATCAGAACTGCTCTTGCAGGAGTGGCTACTCCTTCACTCTTGACATAGCTGGGTTACTCCAAACTGTCTGGCAGCTATAAAAGGAGATAGTAATGGGAGGTAGCTATTTGCGTGGTGCTAAATGAGGTTTGTGCTTCCACAGCTTCATAATGCTGCTATTGATAGCCAGGCTAAAGTCTAGCAAGGAGACAAACCTTGAGCAGTATTTCCATGCATAACATGTAAAAGATTACATTGTTTTTTTCCTAACAAGATAGAGAGTGCTTTCTGGCATGGGGCTTCCCTCCCAGCTCAGGACATACTGTGCCATATCTCTTAAGTGTATCAAGAACAAGACCAGAAAATGGCTGTGGACTGTACTGGTGGCAAACACAGGAGGAACAAAACCCCTTGTTTTGCTAAGAGCACCAATAATTGTGTGAGGATCACTGCCAGCTGCTGGTACAGTGATACAGACCTCTTCTTGGATGGTTTACAAGGATACTGGCCTCTCTGATGCTGTCACATGCAAGGTTAAGCAGTCTGGAGTAAGAGGAAAGAGTAATAGGTAAGAGGCATTAGACAGGAGAGATGTGAAGGGATTTTTCAGCATTAGGGCAAGAGAAGACAAAAAATAGGCAGCTATTTGCCAGCAGTTGTTACATCATCCTTCACTTAAATGCTTAAGGTTCTGTTCTTTTAAAGCTATTATTTTGAAGTGCCTAATTTCTCTGAGACAGGTTCCTTCACCCCAGAAATCAACTTAGCAATACTGATGATGAACTTCTGTTTACCTTTGTCAGCAGAAATGCTTTTAAAGTCAAGGGAACATCCCAAAAGAATCACCCTGATAGAAGCTGCGGCTCATATGTGTCATGAAACCACACCTACACCACAGACATTTGCCCCTAGAGCTATAACTGGAGGCATCATTTATGGCCAGTGTGTTTTTCTTAACTAACTTCCTCATGCAGGGCAGTTCTACCAAGAAAAATGTTTTCCTGTACACATTGTTAGGGAGCAGTAAGGGCCACCCCCCCTCAGCAAGTCTGCAGATGACACCAAGCTGCTAGAGAGTCTCTGCAGAGGGATCTGGACAGGCTGGATGGATGGGCTGTGGGTAGTGATGTGAGGTTCAGCAAGGCCAACTGCTGGATCCTGCACTTGGGTCACAACAACCCCAGGCAGCACTGCAGGCTCAGGGCAGAGTGGCTGCAAAACTACTCAGCAGACAAGAACCCGGGGAGTGTTGTTTGACAGCTGGCTAAACATGAGCCAGCAGGGTGCTTGGGGGACTGAATAGGCCAACACCATCCTGGCCTGTATCAGCAAGTGTGGCCAGTGAGAGTAGGGCAGTAATTGTCCCCCTGTACTTGGCACTGGTGAGGCTGCACCTCATACTGTGTTCAGTTTTGGGCTACCCTCACTACAAGATGGACGTTGAAGTTGCTGGAGCATGCCTAAAGAAGGGGAATAAAGCTGGTGAAGGATCCAGAGCATAAGTCTTATGAGGAGCAGCCAGGGGAACTGGGGTTGTTTAGTCTTCTCCCAAGTAACAAGTGATAGGGCGAGAGGAAGTGGCCTCAAGTTGCACCAGGGGAGGTTTCAATTGAACTTTAGGAGACATTTCTTCACTGACAGGGTTGTAAAGCGTTGGAGCAGACAGCCCAGACAAGTGGTGGAGTCACCATCCTTGGAGGTAGTTAGAAGATGTGTAGATGTGGTGCTGAGGGACATGGTTTAGCAGTGACCTGGCAGCAGTGGGTTAAGAACTTAGAACCTAAAGGATTCCATGATGTTGTGGGTTCTGTGCTGTGCTCTCAGGAGCTGGGAGATGCTGCCTGCTCAGGAGCTGCTGGTGGAGCAGCCCTCTCAGGCTCAGCACGGCTGGGTGCTTGCAACACGTGCTGCAACCCTTTTTTCTGGATGTGCTAGCGAAGGTGTTCTCAGAGTAAGGTTTTCCCATCACTGACAAAGGAACAAAGCATGATTTCTAGCATCAGCCTTGTGTCAGGGTTCTTGCCTTCTGTTCAGTGGATGCTCCTCCATCACGGCGCTCTGACGCCTGTGTGGAGTGACAAGGGACTGGAGGGGTCTGGTACTCAGTCTCCCATCAGAAAGAATTGTTTTTCCGTTGCAAATGTACCCACACCAATGCCTGTAACCTACCGCTGCAACAGGCTGTAGGAGCTAGGTAGAAAGAGCTTTAAACGCCTTGCTGGACTTGAGGAGCCCCTCCTCCCAGTGCTCCCATACCAACCAGAATGCCTGACTGCTTATCTGAGTGCCCAGTGGCTCCACCCTTTTCGATTTCTGTTCCTTCTCGGCCTGTTCAGACTCAGGAAATGCAAAAATGTGCAGGCTCACTCATTGGCTGGCAACGTGTGTGCGTGGCAGAGGCTCAGCCTTGGGAGAAGGGAACACCCCACTGATCACCAGGCTTGCAAGCTGCCAAGTTTCGTTTGTACAGCTGAGCTGGGTAAAAAAAAAAAAAAAACCAACAAAAAACAAACAACAAAAAACCAAAACCTACACCAGTTTCGTTTTCTGTCTTGTGCCTGGTTCGATAAACACGCCCAGGGCTGGCAAGCAGCTGCAGCAGAGACTGGTGATTGTGCCAGTGATCAGCTAGGGGCCCTTTCCATGCCAAAAAGCACTGTTTTCAGCTTTCTCCACCAGAAAACTGAAATCTCCATTTGATTCTTTGCACTGAAGTGAAACTTAAAGGTTGGCTTCAGTGTTCTCAAAGGTCTTTTCCAACCTGGTTAATTCTGTGATTCTGTGAAACACCCCTAAAGAACAATGATTGGAGGTCACATGGAATGCCAGAGATGTTAGTTGCCATCAGCCACTCATTCCTCTCAGTATTTACTTTCTCTTGATGCCTGAGTAAGAACTGCAGAATCCCATCTGTGGACTTTAATCTTGCTTGATTAGGTGACAAATCATAGTGGGGAGCAAGCAGTTTTCCCACCTCGTATTGATGGGGGAAGGAAACAGCAATTGTGGCTGCCCTTCTGCCTGTTTGGGGTTGTTGGCCGTGCTTGTTTGGTTGGTTTGTTGAAGTGTCTTTGCTCCTTTCTTTTGATGCACCCCACTTGTAACAAAGTGCTAAAAATACCCACTCTAACCTTAGCATCACTTTAGTACTTTGCTTCTCCAGTCCGTGAATCAGTAGCAGAATAATTTATGTGAAAACTCAGCATGGGAGACAGATAATTAACAGAAATTACTATTTTTTATTTTTTTTTTAATAAGAATGTAGTTTGGCCTCAGCTGGTCAAGGTGTTTGCCAAGCCTCTTGACCGTTCCTCTCTCTAGTGGGAGGATAAAACATACAACTCACATCACAGATTATTTTTACTCCATGGTTAAATCTCTTTGGGGCTCACACCAGGTCTACCTCTTCTCTCCCCTGATGGAACAGCTCTCCTTCCTATAAGGGCAGACTGAGACCCGGGGTTTTTAGTTTGGAGAATGGTCCAGGAGATCTTCTTGCAGCCTTTCAGCATTTAAAGAAGGCCTATAAGAAAGATGGGAAAGGTCTTTTTAGCAGGACCTGTTGCAACAGGACAAGGGGTGATGGTTTTAAGCTAAAACAGATGAGATTTAGACTAGCTAGAAGGAAGACATTTTTCACCAGTGAAGCTGGTGAGACACTGGCCTGGGAGGTGGTAGAAGCCTCATCCCAGGAAACTTTCCAGATCATGTTGGACAGGACTCTGAGCAACCTGATCTAGTAGAAGATGTCCATGCTGATTGCATGGGGTTGGGCTAGATGACCTATAAAGGTCCCTTCCAACCCAAACCATGCTGTGGTTCTCTGGTCCCAGATTAACTGTGCCTCAGTCAGACCCAGCACAGGAAGACTTAGAGTAACACTTGATGACAGAAAAATCTGATTAGAAATGAGGTTGTGGTTCAGAGAAAAGTGAATTATTGAACTGTTTCTTGTGGTCTTTGGCTTGCTGATTGATGGTGGAAATCTTGTGGAATTCTGCAGTATAGCTTGCAACCTCTTTTCACTCCCCTTTCTTTCTCCATTCCCCCTCCCCCTCCATTTCTCTCGTTTTAATTTCCTCCCCCCTATTTCCTTGTTTCTTTTTTCTTCCCTTTTATTTTTCCCTCTTCCTTTTCTTTCCCCTTTTCTTTCTCCAAGCTGCCGTGTCCCTTGGCATTTTGCCACTTGATCTTGGAGGTCTCTTCCAACCTGGTTGATGCTGTTCTATCGTGTTGATGTCGCGGTTCTTTACAAATTGACACTGGTATTGGTGATTTCCTGGCACTATCGTCACTTTAATTGTGCGCTTAAAGCCACAGAGCAATGCTTGCTGGCGCTGCGGGAGGATACCCTGCGCTTAACCTTACAACGGCAGAAGCCTCCGCTCAGGATGCTTCCCTTAAGCCGTGGAGTATCGGAGCTCCGTCTGAGCAGCCGTGAGGAATCGCCGTGAAGGGGTGACCGATGCAGGGCCGGGCGCTGCTTTCCCACAGACGTCATTTTGCAGCCGAATGTCATTACCGGTCCTGCCGCGCCGCGGGGCACGACGCTCGCTCTTCCGCTTGCTTGGGAACCTGCCGGGCAGCCTTAGAGCGGGCCGCTCGGCCGCGACCCCTTCCCGGACTCCCTACGGGCCCACGGGGGCGGAGCGGCCTCGCTCTCGCTGGGGGGGCGTGGCGGGGGGGCGTGGCTCTCCCGTGTTTAGGGGTGGCGGCCGCGCGCGCGCGCCGGAANTGTCCCGTTATGCGAGCGGGGAGCGGAGTGGCCTCGGCCGGACTGTACCCGCCTGCACGACCACCCCGACCCGCGGCCTTTTCTTGCCGGAGCTGGGGTTGTTGCTGCTGCCCGCGCTGCGCGGTTCTCCGAGCACTCACCGCCCGGTCCCGTGCGGGTCTCNCGCTGCGCGGTTCTCCGAGCGTGCAAAGCCCGGGTCTGCGTGCGCTGCGCGGTTCTCCGAGCGTGCAAAGCCCGGGTCTGCGTGCGCTGCGCGGTTCTCCGAGCGTGCAAAGCCCGGGTCTGCGTGCGCTGCGCGGTTCTCCGAGCTCGTACCGCTCGGTCTTGCGCGGTTCTCCGAGCACGCACCGCCTGGGTCTCCGTGAGCTGCGCGGATCCGTGTCCGCTGCATAGCTCGACGTGCCGCGTAGTGAGAGCCGCTGCTTCTCAGTTTTGACATCTTCGCCCTGGTGGAGCTGGCGCCGAAGTGCCCGTGCGCCGAAGCGGGAGGTTTCGCAGCTGAGGAGAGGGGCCCGCGTTTCACCGCTGAGGACCAGCGTGGGGGCGTGCGGGGTGGCGGGCAGCGAGAGCGGCCGTGCCGGGTGGGAAGCCTGCCAGGGAATGTGTGGGGTGGTGGAAGGAGAGAAACGGCGTTCCTGTGCCTGCCAGGCATCTGGGAGAGTGTGCTGGCCTGGTACGGCGTGTGCGGAGGAGCTGACAGGGAGAGGGGATGGCGTGTCCCTGCCTGAAAAGAAGAGAGAGAACTTTCTTGGCGCAGCCCGGAGCTCAGCATTGTCTTCAGTGGATTTGGATCCTTTCCCTCAAAAGCAGAACTCATATGTGAGGTCACGGAGTGGTCACTTAATGAAGCAGGCTTCATTTCAAAGGGAGTTTGTGCACAGTGCACGCTTCGGAAGGAAGAAAGCAAAAAAAAGATCATGTCAGTGTTTGAATTATTTTTTTTCCCCCAATTTACAGAAACTGACTTAAGGGTTAATAGAGTGGGGTTACCGCAGGTGGGAAAAGACTTTTCTTCTCCATGAATGTCTGCAGAAGGGAGTGCTTCATGGGATTGTAGAGTGGTTTGGGAAGGAAGAGACCTTTTGAAGGACGTTTAAGGCAGGCAGGCAGCAGGGACATCTCCAACTACATCGGGCTGTGCAGAGCCCTGTCCAGTCTGACCTGGAATGTTTCCAAGAATGGGGCCAACCTGAGCCGCTGTTTCATCACCCTTGTTTTTAAAAAAAAATGTTCTATCTGTTTAGTCTAAATCTCCCCTCTTTTTAGTTTAAGCTTGTCCTGTCTCAATAGACCTGGCTAAAAGGAATGTCCCCGTCTTTGTTGTAGGCTGCTGTTTCTTACCAGTGCTTTTTACCACTGTGCAACTAAACTTGTCAGGTCTTGGCTGTGAACTGCAGACGCTTGAAAACCTGAGGGAATCTTGTTGAGTTTGGGGTAGTGTTTTTGTTTTTCTTCCATTCCAGATGTGAATACCCTCTTGAGCTGATCTGTACAAAGGAAACGTGGAGGCTGTTTGTTGCCAGTTGCTTCCTTACCCAGTCAGCTCTGTTTGAGGACAGGAACATTGCTGGACTGAGCAAACAACTGCAGCAGTGTAAACACCTCCCTCTTGGGCTGTTAGGTCTTGTATGGCTGAGCTAGACTAAGAGTTTCAAGACTCCTGTTGTTTCAGAGAATGGGAAGCAGGGTTAGCTTATTTCCACATTTGAGATCTTTTTGTTCTGGAAAACCATAATGACACTGTGTAAATAGATGTTTTAGCTCAAGTTTTTTTGTGTGTAAAATGGGAGGTGCAAGTCTCTTCTTAGTTTACTGGGAAACAAAAGTGTATTTTTGTATACACAGAGTTTGTCTGGAAAATGCAATGCCATGCTTGCCTTCACAGGATGTTCTCCTGGGTATAACTCATCACGGGGAGGTTACAAAGAGAGGAGAATCCTTTGAAACCGAAAGCAAAAAAGCCTGTTTTGTTTGACTTAGGAAAACAGGATGTGCTGGGGAGCGAGGCCAAACCTGTCAGTGCTGCAGGCTGCGAAGCAGTCTTCAACCAAAGCTAGTCTACATGGTGCTGGGCTTCAGTTCAGCTTATGTGGAAAGGAGGAATGATGTTCCAGGATGCTACCTTAAATCCAGGGTGGTGTGTCATGGCCTTGTTCCCTGGTTTTGCTGGAACGGGATTCTAGGGCAGCTTTGCTCTGCAGGCTAGTAGCTGTTAACAGTCAGCCAGGAGCTTAAGGTGGGAGGGGAAAGCCAGGGCAGTTGACCCCAACTGGTTGCCCGGTGTATGCAATACCATTAATAGCACTCACAGTATGAAGGGAGAAGTTCGCTGAGAATGAGTGATCCTTCTCCTCCATCTCCTCGAGGGTCAGCATCTCTGAAGGAGCTCACTCACTGTCCTGCTCCCGAGGCCTGCCCTCTGGTTTATTGTGACTGCCGTACACTCACTGGGCTGAGGATAACTTTGCATACTTTACACTGGCATTAGCATTAATGCTAGTTTTGCTGTTTCATTAAATCTCTTTTCATTCCAACCCATGGCTTTCCTCACCTTTTCCCAGGTCCTTCTCTCAGCAGGGAAGGGATTGTTGAATGATAGAATTACTACTATAGTTGAGCATTGGGTATATGCTAAACAGACAACTTGTGTGAGGACCTTTGTTGCCAATTAATCATCAGCATGTTGAGATCTTGGCTATGAATAGCTTCTGCCCTCTTTTCAGTGCTGTTCCCCACCCCCTGGTAATTTTTGTGGGAGGCTTCCCCAAGTGCATTATAATCTCAATGACACGATGTCCTGAGTTTGGCTGGACTGGAGTTAATCTTTGTCCTAGTAGCTGATAAGGCACTGTCTTTTGGATTTGGGATGAGAGTAACATGGATAACATGCTGATGTTTTAGTTATTGCTGAGCAGTGTTTACACTGAGCTGGGGACTGTTCAACTTCTCACCCCACTGGTGAGCAGGCTGAGGGGCAGAAGAAGTTGGGAGAGGATACAGCTGGGACAGTTGACCCCAACTGTTCCATGCCATATGAAGCAGTGCTCCATAGCTCTCAAAGCCAGCATGCTGTTGGTGGGCAACAGTTAGTGAGAGCCTGAAGGTGTCCTGATGGGAAAATATGAATTAATTGAATGCTGATGAAGTGTGTTTAGTTCTCATTCATCCAGAGTTTAGATGCGTTGTTGGACTTTTTCTCTCCCTACCTGTTGCCAGTTGGTGATGTCTGCCTGTTAGATTTAGGAGAAAGAAGGAAAAGATAACTTATTTCTCTACTTAATAGGAATGAGAAATGCACAATCTTTATAAGTCAGATCTCCTGGACACAGGAGGATGCTTGTCTTTCACCAGTCTGAGAAGCAGAGCTCCTAGATGGTTAGACTTCATTTGTTGCTTGCATTATGGAAAGCTACTGCGCCTCAAAAATGAAACCATTTTTCTTCCACTGAGCAATGCCTTAGGGACAGTACCTCAAAGCTTAACTTTCAGTATCAACAGTAATTAAATGCAAGACTGTTTAGAGCTTCCACTTTGCAAATAAGTAGCGTCATGCAGCTTCTCTTCTAAAAGGAGTAAACCAGATGCAAATATTTGGGGTCACTCTCAGATTTATACAGCTCTTAGTGTTGCCAACTTTAGATGCTCAGAAAGCACAAGCTGGCCCTGTGGGAATGGCAGCTGGCATGAGGAACACAGTGCTTTTCAAGAAGGACAAATAAGCTTTCTGGGCAGTGTCTCTGTGTTTTCAAGCTTATCTGTTGAAGTGAGGAATCAAAACTTATCCTTGTAAAGCTCCAGAACTGCTCTGCTTTTGAAAACAGCCAAACTGAAGCAGTTTAGTGGGACACTGGCCATCACAATAACATAAGAATTGGCAGCATGTGAAGTGTGGGAACTTTGCCCACTGGCAACAGTAGTGGTTGGATCAGTTTCTTGTTTTTTTTTTCCTGACTTAACTGTGTAATCTTTTAATTATTTGGGTAGAAATTAATATACTTTACTGTCACAGTTGTGCTAGTGGCCTCAAGAACCATAAAAAGAGCAAAGAGAGCAGACCATCTTGTCTGGGTTTTTTGTGTCCTTTTTTTTTGGTCTGAAGGACAAGATCTCAACAATGCACTGAGAAGGCTCTCCCAGACCCTAGAGTGTCCCTCCACATTTATGTGTTTCATGGACTCCATAGCTTAGGAGAAATCCTGACTTTATTAGGGAAACCTGTCCTACTCTACTGTGTCTGGCTGAGATGGAGTTAATTTTTTCCATAGTAGCTCATAGGGAGCTTTTTATTAAATTTTTGACCAAAACAACACTGATCACACACTGATGTTTTAGCTGTGGCTGAGGAACATTTGCCCTGCATCAGGACCTTCTGTGTTTCTCACTCTGACCCCGTGTGACTAGATTGAGGGGTGTATGAGAGGTTGGAAGGAGACACAACTGGGCAGATGAGACCCAGACTGACCAAAGGCATAGTCCATGCCATGCAATGTCATTCTCAGCAGTGAAAAGGGAGAGGAGGGTGCCTGGGGGCTTGAACCATTCCTGATTTGGGAACTGGCTGAGCATGAGTCTGCATGTGGGAGACGGTGATGGTCTTTGCATCACTTTGCTTTCTTTCCCTCATCTTTCACTCATTAAACATTATTTTTGTGTCTTGACCTACAAATTTTCTTACTTTTTCCTTTCCTCTTTTCTCAACGCACTGGGGATGGAGTGGAGTGGGCCCAGTAGCCAGCCACCGGCATTATCCCACAGCTCCCACTAGGACAAAATTTCTGTACTTATATTCAGATGCAATTCTGCCCTTTACCTGTGCTGGTTAAACCAGAAGAATCATGGTTTTGTTTATTGCTTGCCATACTCAGTAGATTTTTATGCAGTAGGTTTTCAGTTAGTCCAGTGGTTTTGGGTTAAAATTATTTATGCTTCAGGAGGATGTTAGGCAAGAGGAAGATGTGCCGTGCTAGGCAGCACAGCTATGCTTTTGGATCACTGACATAGATGTCAGATTTGCATGCCTGTGTATCACTTGGGTGTAACTGCTAAACCTCACAGCACTCATTCCAGTTACTTAAATGGCCTACAGTTTGGAGTTTTGTCTGGGAAATGCTGGTGCAGGAAATTTGTGTTCAGCTGGAAATCACAGAATGTTAGGAACCAGAAGGGACCTCAAAAGATCATCTAGTCCAACCCCCCTGCCAGAGTAGGAGTGAGGAGGGGAAGCCACCTCCAGACTGGAAGCAGAGAGCTCAGTTCCAAAAGTTCTCGGCTAAAAGGCCTTTTAAAACATGTCTTGCAATTGGTAGCCTTTGGCTGTATGGTGGGGAAAACAAAACCTTTAAATCTCTCTTAAATACCTTTTGTTTGTTGTTTTATTTCAAGTAGATTCCAAAGGAAAAGTAGGTAAATAGTGGGTAAAAATCCCACTTCCTTTAAGTGTTTGGGGGTTTGGTTATTTTAAAGTTTAACTGTGATTTATGGAACCACAGGTTTGTATGTATCCCTACACGAAAAACTCCTGTGCTTTAACAGTTTATCTAACCTTCTGATGCTAAAAAACTGAAAGAATTACAAAAATACAAAGCAGAATCATCTTTTAGAACTTTTTTTTTTTTTTCCTCTTTGGTGTTCATTATACTGTTCTGTTTTTTTTCACTCATACTATGCAGTGGGGGAAAAAAAATAAAGGTCCTGCTTATGCTTTGAGTACACTGTCTGGAAAAAGTAGTTTTAAAAATGTATGCTGCATGCTCATTGCTCAATCAAGGGATGGTTTAATTTACCTAAGGTAAGTATCAACATTACTCCCCTCCTGGTGACTGTACTTCCCACATGTAGATGGGACCCTGTTTTTTTTTTTCACTTTAGTTTATAGCCTGGAATCTAATCTTTTCTTGGTGCTTCCCTGGAATTTGTGAAGTGGTGCTTGGATTGCAGGCAGGATAGTGGAGCGTTCTGTTGAAGTAAGACGTAACTTCTGACAGGTCTTTTCTCAACCAGCCCGGAGCTGGGAGAGTAAACAACCAGGAGAGCTAACCCAAACAGACCAAAGGGATATTCCATACCATATGACATCACACTCAGTATATACACCAGGAAAAGTGGCCACAGACCACTGCTTTGGGACCTGGTGGGTGATGAATAATTGCCTTGTGTGTCACTGATTTGTATATTCTAATTCTGTTATAATTATTTCTTTCCCTGTTCTCTTCTGTCCTATTAAATTGTCCTTATCTCAGCTTGTTTTTACTTTTTATGTGTTTCGTGTCCCCAGGAGGGTAACAGTGAAGGAATGGCCCATGGGACTTTGCTGTTGGCTGGGTCTAAACCCATCACAGTTGGATTTTACAGGCAGTGGAAATGGCTTTTATGAGGCCATACAATTTGACTGTGTAAGGAAACCCTCCTAGGCTCCAGTTTCAAGTTTTGGGGGGCAAGCATGTCTTGATTTAAATGTTATGCAAGCTTTAGATGCAAGGAGACTCCTATCTCAGATCTCACCTGTCCTAGTGAGAGATGTCCCTGCCTATGGCAGGGATTTGGAACTAGATGATCCCTGAGGTCTCTTCCAACCTTACCATTCTATGATCTTGCACACTAGCAAGGCAGGGTGGCCACTTATTATCCCTTAACACATGCACAGCACTAGAATAGTGCTGTATTTTGGATTCAGTATGGGAATTGGTATGAGAAATGCCTTGGTTTCACTGGGATGTAATCATAGCATCCAGGAAGGCTGCATTTTTGAGAAGAGTGGAGCTCAGAAAGGAGACAGTTGATAAACCACTTTGGTTTTGTTAGTGGCTGACTGTGGTATGCAACTCTCCATAGTGATCAAGGTCTTCAGCAGTTTTGAGTTAAGAAGCTGCTAAAACCAGGAGGAGCAAAAACAGACTGGATGACCAAATCTGGCCAACAGACGTGTTCCATACCATCAATGTCATGCTGAGTGTAAACTGGAGTGTCTGCTAGGCTTGTCCCTTCTGATGGCTGCCACCTCTGGAGGGTCTCCCCTTGTTCTGCTCCTGACCTGACTCTCCTGTGTCCTGTGACCATCACTTTTTTGCTGGAGCTGTGGTGCTGGCAGCACCTAACATCGAGCAGTCGCTGCTGGGGTGCACACCTCACAGCTACACTTTTTGTGCTTTCATTAGTATTAATACTAGAGTTTAAGAAAATACTAAATCCATTTCAATTTCAACCTACCCCTTCCTCAGGGAGGTGGTGGAGTCACCCACCCTGGATGCGTTTGAGGGTTGTTTGGTTGTGGTGCTTGGGGATATGGTTGAAGATGAATCTCGTAGAGCAGGGTTCTAGGTTGGACTTGGTGATCCTGAGGGGCTTTGCCAACCTGCATGTTTCTGTTATTCTCTTGATTCCCCTTTTCGAAGGGGAGGGTCATTGTGTGGTAGAACAATTGACTAAATGGAGACAGCAGAATCATTTACCTCCTGATGTTTTCAGTTGCTGGTAGGAAATCAAGGTCTTTGCAGCTTACCTTGTCTTACTGCTGTGCAGGTGTGCCAGAAGCTGGGAGGAAACACAGACAGGATAACAGACCCAAACTGGGCAGTGGAATGTTCCATAGCATACAGCATCATGCTCAGTATGTAGATGAAGGTGGATCAGGAAGCTGTGGCTCTTCTGAGACTGTGGGTTTAGGGTTTTTCTGTCCTCAGGGGTGGCTAACCAGGAACTGGCTGGGCATCTGTCAGTGGGTGTTGAGCAATTGCACTGTGCATCAGTAACTTTTATATTCTGTTGTTATTATCACTGTTGTTATTATTTGAATCTTTGTTTCAGCTATTGAACTGTTTTCATCTCAACCTGTGAGTCGTCTTCCTTTCACCTCTCTACTTCTCTCCCTCATCCCCCAGGGTGGAGGGGTTGTGAGCTGCTGTGTGGGTTGCTCTGTGGCTGGTTCAAACAGTTTAAGGGAAAGAAGGGTCTCATAAATTAGTGCTTCTGTCTGATTATTTATTTGTATTTTTTTCCTCTTAATTAGCATGGATCCCATGGAATATGCACAGGCTATGAAACAAGATGGGAACCAGGATTTTAAAAATGGGAATTACTCTTTGGCCATCAGAAAGTATGACCAAGCTCTGTATGTGCTTGGTTGCCTAATGCAGTGGGACCCGTAAGTATTCTTGAACTACAAGATGTAAACCATAAGCCAAGGCTCCAATCTGTAGAGTACTGCAGTTGCAGTTGGCCCAGAACTGTATTCCTTGCCCTGACTTCTGATTTTCTTCTATCTTATCACACTCTTTTATTATACCAGCCCTATAATTACAGAGTCCTGGCACATCTGTGAGAGATTAGTTGGTGACTGTAACCTGAATATCTAAAGATCAGTTATAGATTGGTTTAATTAAAGCTCAGGTTAATTTTCCACACACCATATTGGTTTCTCTTAAATTACTTCTATTTCTTGCCCGATGTGTTGTGAATTAACCTTGCTGTGATTTTTGCCCTCTACTGGTTGTGTCTACATCCCATTGTCACCTGATTAAAATGATTCATGCAAATTACTTTATTATTTAATCATTCTTAGTGTATTCAGATTTGTTAAAAAAATCATTTTTCATCAGAAGAGTTGTTTGGGTGTATTTTCCTTCCAGATACTAAGTGCTTATTTTTCATCACTTAGCATCAGTTGCTAATGTTAGTAATGATTAAATAGTTGAGTGTTATGGTAACTATTAAATATGCATTACTTCCTTGTAGTAACATTGCTGTTAATCTAACTTAACACCAGCCATTCATTTATTTTGACTGTTAGCCATTTAGCCTAAGTAGTAAAACAAGTCTGGAGTATGTGCAGGGAATAGGACTGAGGGAGGACAGAGCTGAGCAGGTTTCCTGTCACACTTCATCATGCTGCAGCAATCTGTTGCTGAGCATCTCTTTCCCTTGCCATGGATTGACTTGTCAGGATTTGCTTGCATGCAGGAGTGTTCTCTGAACACATTCAGTGTAGCTGAAGCAACTTGGAGTATAAATTGGTAGACAGGGATAAGGTGAAGTATGCAGCTTTGAGGCATGAGCTGTCTGAGCACAGGCAGGAGAGGCTTTCTAGGCTCCCCTTCCCTGTAATATCTGTGCAGCTCTTTCCAGAAACTCACTTGGACCCAGCAGTCACTTTAGTGTTTTTTTTTCTTCTCTAAAACACATTTCTTTATTCCTTAGCAGATGGAAATGTGAGTAATTCTGTTAATTTCATCAACTGGTGGTACAGCAAAATGCATTTAAGGGTTTTTTTGCTGACCAAAACATACTCAGTGTTCTTTCCATCTAGCAACTTCCATTTGTGTCTGTGTTCTGTTCTCAACTGCTGGTTTCCACTGAGACATATCTAAGTGTGTTGAGTTGGTCTAAACTCCAAATCTTCATGCTGCTTTGTTGCAGTGGGTTGGCTTTCTGCTTCAGAAGACACCAGGGTATTAAGTGTATCACCAGGATATCGTTTGTGATGCCACTAAGAGATGTTTATAGCTGGTGTTCAAATGAACTTTATTTTCTATAACTCCATTTTTACCTCTGATTTTAAGTGGGTGACTTGTAAACTGGTTTCCTTTTTCTTGTTGCTGACTATGAAGTTGATGCATTCTTTCAAGGAAATACACAGTTTTTATGCTAAAAACATGTTTTTAGGTGTTCCAAGGACATAGCTGTGTTACACTGCAACAAATCAACTGCCTTGTACTGTCTTGGTAAATGGAGAGAAGCAATGCTGGCAGCCTACGAGAGCTTACGCTGGGATCCAGTCTATGTTAAGGTACTAGCTGACAGCTTTTGCATGCTTTGCTTTTGAAAAACAAGTGTCAATACCTTCTTGTTAGGCTGTTCTGCCTTTGGGGTGTGATAAGCATAGAATTGCTGAATCCATGTCTGTCTCTGTACATGGGCATCAAAATGGCTCCTGTAATAATACTATGTAATGTAATAATAAAGTGGAGCAGCTCTTTTTTTCCAGCAGGTTCTTTCTGGGCTCCCACAAGACAGACACCAATGCTTTTAAAAAGAGAACTTTTCTTGGAGAAGACTGAGAGGAGATCTCATCAGTGTCTATAAATATCTCAGGGGTGGGTGTCAAGTGGCTGGGCCTAATCTCTTTTTGGTGGTCAGCAGCAATAAGCCAGGAGCAACAGATACAAACTGGAACACAGAAGGTTTCAGCTCAACATGAGGAGGAACTTCTTTACAATGAGAGTGACAGAGCCCTGGAGCAGGCTGCCCAGAGAGGTTGTGGAGACTTTCAAACCCCACCTGGATGCACTCCTGTGTGGCCTACTGCAGGGGATCCTGCTTTTGGCAGGGAGGTTGGACTCGATGGTCTGTGGAGGTCCCTTCCAATCTCTAATATTCTGTGATTCTGATTCTTAATATCCCAGACAAAGTGATACCAAGTAAGAAAATCTCATGTGCCATTGTGATGTTGGATATGTGAGCATGGTGCAGCAGCATTGTGTCACAGCATGCTGTGCAGATCCTGTCTGTGAGAGGTTCAGGAGCTCATTTGCAGTTGTACAGAGCCTGCCTCATGGAACAGATTCATCAGTCACTACCAACAGTCATGTCTGGAATGAGGACTTAGCTTTGAAGGCTCCTGTGGACAGTGTGCCCTGATGCTCTTTTCATGTTAATAAGCCTACTGAGAACCGTATGTGGTGATCAAGGTCATATTGTGTTTCTAGTAGTCAGAGCAATGCACAAGATACATGCTTGTGATTAAGTACACATTGATTGGGTACACATTGACTCATGCTCATCTGTAAGGCATAATCTCCATTTATGATACAGAGGCATATACCTGGATTAGCTTTTATGCACAACAAATAGTCTTGTGGACTAACTACCATGGATTCCCAAGGCTTTAATATCATAGAATGCTTTGGGTTGCAAGGAACCTTTAAAGGTCATATTGTAGGAGGTATTTGATTTAGCTTTGGTGAAATTGTATGCAAATAGTAATTAAACTTGCACTGTGTTGCAGCATGCCAGTTACCTGGCTTGGACAAACTGGCTCCACTGTGACTCTTGAGCTAGTGCAGCCTAGGTCAGTGGTGGATAGGAATATGTTCCGCTGAAGAACATGTGTGCTCTGGTAAATGCTGCAAAATGCAGACATTGGGACAGAAACACATAATTTGGACCTCATGAAAGAAAAAAACCTCAACTGTTGTACAGAAGAGATTGAAATGTAGTTGTTACCAGTTTGTCTTTCATCCTGTAGTTATTTTCACAGAATTGTCAGAGTTGGAAATGACCTCAAGGATCATCCAATTCCACCCCCTCAGCCATGGGTAGGGACAGCTCACACTAGATCACATTGCCCAGAGCCTCATCCAGCCTGGTCTTAAACACCTCCAGGGATGAGGCTTCCACCACCTCCCTGGGCAACCCCTTCCAGGCTCTCACCACCCTCATGCTGAACAACTTCTTCCTAACTTCCAGTCTGAATCTCCCCATTTCTACTTTTGCTCCATTCCCCTTTGTCCTATCACTACCTGACAACCTAAAAAGTCTCTCACCGGTTTTTCTCCTGTGTTCCAGGTTTTGTATTCCAGGATTTATCACTGTTAGTATCTGTGATGACACCAGTAGCATATTGTGTGTTTATTGCACCATTTTTGGATCTGTGTCTTAAGATATAAAACCAGTACCGTGTGTCATTTTTGTACCATAATTAACACTTTTTTTTCTTGTGTTCTCTGATGTTTTGTAGCAAAGATCTCTGAATATTTTCACAATTGTCTTTATTTTTGTTGTTCTTTTTTTTTTTTTTCTCTCAGGCTTATTACAGAGCAGGCCACTCATTGATCATGTTACTGAATCCTCATGAGGCGATTTTGATGTTTTATAAAGGTTTGCTTCTCCTGAATGCTTCTGCGGATCGAACTCAGGCTGCTGATTTTATAGTAGGAATCTTCATGAGTGTCAATGGTAAACTCAAATTAAGATCTGACTTTTTCTAGGAGCTTTTGGTAGGGTGTCCTTCATGAAATCATCCATTTGGACCCTGTTTTGAGGGTCATGAGTACTTTGAGGATATGGTGGGTCTTGGTCCAGTTTGTATATGGCAGATGCCAGCAAGCCCAAAACACTGTGCAGGGGTCTCAGAAGAATGTGCCAGTTGTGGATTAGTTAGAAAAGGCTGAAATTCAGAGTCAGAGAGCCATGGCTGGAGGTTTGGAGCTCCAGACTCCTAAAACTTTAGTGTTTTTTCTTCAAACCACACTACTTCTGTTTTAGCTATAGATTTGTAAGCAATTAGAAGACATTGTGTTTCATCTTGAGTTTGCAGTGCAGCGTGGAGAGCTTTGCCTCAGCTAGTGATCAGCAGCAATGGAAAGAAAGTATTTGTCCTTTCTGTGGCATGTTTGGGCTGGTTGGTGGTTTGGGGAATTTTTTTTGAGCAATGTCCACCTGATGTGCCCCAAACACAAGAAGGGCATGGAACTTTTTGAGCCAGTCCAGAGGAGGCCACCAAGATGCTCAGAGGGCTGCAGTAGCTCTGCTGTGAGGACAGGCTGAGAGAGTTGGAACTCTGCAGCCTGGAGAAGAGAAGGCTTCCAGGAGACCTTAGAGTAGCCTTCCAGTGCCAGAAGTGGGCTGCAGGAGGGCTGGGGAGGGCCTGTTGACAAGGTCTTGTAATGACAGGACAAGGAGGAATGGGTTTAAGCTGGCAGAGGGGAGATTGAAACTGCATGTTAAGAAGAAGCTTTTTGCAGTGAGGGTGGTGAGACACTGGCACAGGTTGCCCAGGGAGGTTGTGGATGACAGAATCACAGCCTCCCTGGAGGTGTTGAAGGCCAGGTTGGAGGAGGCCTTGAGTGACTTGTTCTAGTGGGAGGTGTCCCTGCCTATGGCAGGGGGTTGGAACTGTCTGAACTTTGAGGTCCCTTCAAACCTAAGCCATTCTACGATTCTATGTCTCCCTGCCCTTTCTTCCATCTCTCCTCCTCTTTGTGTTGTTTTTTTTGGTCTAGTTCACAGGCTTTACCTGATGGGGCCTGCCAGGAGAGTTGAGGTTGTACTCCTGCTGCATTTACTTGAACTTGTAGTCCTGTGTTAAGGACCTCGATTAGCTTTCACAGCATCTGTACTTAGGCTGTCCCACGTCGTGGAAAGAACCACCATGAGGTTCACAGTGTTTTGGGACTTAGAGGTGTTTCTTGTTTAGTGAAGGCTGGATGCTGTTAACAAAAATGGTGCTGTGTAGGTTGGGTGGCCAGGGATATTTAAGATCCCATTTGGCATTCTCCTGGGGATTAATCAGTGTTAAAATGTGTAGTTTGGGCTGGAAGGGACCTTTAGAAGTCATCCAGTCTAGCCCCCCTGCAGTAATCAGGGATATTCCCCAACTACTGCAGATGGAGTCTCACCAGAGTGGAGCAGCATCAGCCTGCTGGCTGCACTGCTTTTGATGCAGCCCAAAATATGGTTGGCCCTCTGAGCTGTGAGTGCACATTGCTGACTCACAATTTGTCAGTACTCCCAAGTCCTCTGCAGGGCTGCTCTCAATCCCTTCACCTCCCAGCCTGTTTTGGTACCAGGAATCTCCCTGACCCAGGTGCAGGACCTTGCACTTGGCTTCGTTGAGCCTGCTGAGTTTCACACAGCCTCACTTCTTGTCCAGGAATGGTAGGGGTTAGAAGGGACCTCCAGGGACCATTGAGTCCAACCCCCCTGACAAAGCAGAATCACCTCAGGCAGGCCACACAGGAGCACATCCAGGTTGGCTTTGAAAGTCTCCAGAGAAGGAGACTCCACAACCTCTTTGGACAGCCTGCTCCAGTGCTCTGTCACCCCCACAGTAAAGAAGTTTCTCCTCATGTTGAGGTGGAGTTTGCTATGTTCTAGTTTCTGTCCATCATTCATTGTCCTGTTACTGAGTGCCACTGAAAAGAGCCTGGCCCCTTCCTCTTGACACCCACTCCTCAGACATTTACAGATATTAATAAGATCTCCTCTCAGCCTTCTCCAGACTAAACAGTGCCAGTTCTCTCAGCCTTTTTTCATAGGAGAGATGTTCAGGTCCTCCTAGATGCCATCCCTCAGGCACATCAACCACCTCACTCGCCTTGGCACAGTCTGCAGGCTTGCTGAGCTCACACTCAATTCCGCTGTCACTGTGGGGCCAAATTGTCACCGTGCAATGAAACAGTTTCTTTGTAGAGCCCAGCTTTCCAAGTGCTGTGCACACTCAAGAGCTTTCTCAACTGCTTCTTGTTGCAGATGAAAGAGTCTTTCCACAAACCTTCCCCGTCGCCTGCAACTTCATTTTCCAGGCGGGCTTCGATGCGCTGATTTGGCAAGCGGTGATAGAAAGGTTGACCCAGAAAGGGAAGTGGAGGGTAAGTCTGTTGCTGTGTTACCTGCTGCTGTGTGCTGGCCACTCCTGTCTGACCCCTCCAGGGTCAGCTCATGCTACCTTTAGAATCCAAACCAGTGAGTATTTGTTGTTTCCTGGTTCAGCTGCCTTGATTTTTACTTTTTTTAAAGACGTGGAAAACACTTCTAGGGATAAATAGCTTCTGGAGCCTTTTTCTCCAAGGGATACAACTTGTAATCCCCCTTGTCTCCTGCTGGTTTGTTAAGGTGGCATCTAGAGTCATTATTCTTGGAAGTCAGGGGGGAGAACAGTTAGATATTTTATTTGTTCTCTCTCTTCCTTTTCTAGGGCTTCTTGGTTTCAGCCAGGCTAGAACCAGTTTTTCTTCTTAGTAGCTACACTGGGGCTGTGGTTTGGATTCAGTATAGGAATTGGTATGAGAAGAATGTTTTCAGTTGTTGCTAGGAAATCAAGGACTCTTCAGCTTCCCATATCTTGTTAGTCTGCCGGTGCACAGGAGACTAAGAAGGAGCATAGGCAGAGCAATGGACCCAAATGGGCTGGTGGAATATTCCACCTCGTACAACATCTTGCTCAGCATATAGGTGAGGGTGGACCAGGAAGCTGAGGCTTTTCTGTTAGAAGCTCCAAAAAAGGGTCTGAAATGTAGTTAGCCCTCGTTTGCTTGCTTACAAGGTCTGATGAGGCAGTAAAAAACAAAGTTTCTAAAAGGGTTTATATGACCACTGATATTTTTGTTTTGGTGTTTGTCTTATTTTCCAGTCTTGTCTGTTGCTGTTGTCTGAAAAGAAAGTGTTGCCTTCCAATCTCAGAGTCAACCAGGTATCACTGAAGAATCTCTTTGAGGTAAAGTAGTATCTTTAATTTTTTTTTAATGTATCTATCTTTTTTTTTTCTCCTGTTCACTTTAGTCATGGAGTTTTCTGTCTCATGTACAAGGCTGAAACGGATCAAGGAAAGATAATAGATGGACTTTGTATGATTGTCTTAAATCTTTGTTGTTGTCTCTTTTAATTTGAAACTTGATATGTCTTAAGTTGCATAATTTCTGTATGTAATTTCATATCTCCTTTCATCTGCTCAAAAAGTGACATCTTCTTAAGCACAACAACCTATTTGTGTCACACTTGCAACCTGATAAATCAGTGCTGAAAAAATGTTTGACATCAATTCAGTTGGATTTGTTTTCCACCCAGGAGAGCTTAGGGTATACATGGGATAGGCTGTGTTTATACCTTGCTAGTCTGTCTCTGCACTGCTTTGTGATGCTGAGTATGATTATAGAGAGTTGAGCTGTGTGCATTGGTGGAACTTGTCCTTCTCTCAGTGCCCCACATTTTTGGTAGGTAGCTTTTATACCCAAGCAGTAACTGCTGAACTTTCTCCTTAAGGGCTTTGACATGTGCCAAAATCCTCTGAAATTATTTGTCAAGACAGAAACATGTAGCCACAATTCCTAATGCCTTTCACTGAGATGGCATCTTCATGCTGTGGTGCTAGAGCAGCATAGCTGTGGTGGAGATAAAGGCCTCAGAGACTCTGCTTAAAGCAACTCCCAGGTGAAGCTGCCTGCTGCTGTGGCTGGCAGCTCTTAGCAGCCCCTTCTCTTGGAGTACACCTGAGAGGGATGGAACTGATCCTTACACCAATAGTAAAGCATGGCAATCACAGGATATTAGGGGCTGGAAGGGACTTCCATAGATTGAGTCCACCCCCCTCGCCAGAGCAGGACCATAGAATACAGTGCAGGTCACACAGGAACACATTCAGACAGGGCTTGAAAGTCTGCAGAGAAGGGGACTCCGCAACCTCTTTGGGCAGCCTGTTCCAAATGCAGTAAAGGATGTACATAAGGTGTCTGGGCAAAAAAAATTCTTTGTTCCTAGGTAAGAAAATAAAAAAAGCCTCATTAGATAGGAGTCCTAAAGTAGGCTGCCTGTGTAAAATCATATGTCTGTCATTGTCAGACTGACTCCACCAGTCTTATATCTTCTAGTGACCTTATTGTGACCTTTCAGTTTCTTAAGGGGGCCTAGAAGAAAGCTGGGGAGGGACTTTTAGGGGGTCAGGTAGTGATAGGACTGGGGGGAATGGAACCAGGCTAGAAATGGGGAGATTTAGACTGGATGTGAGGAAGAAGTTGTTCAGCATGAGGGTGGTGAGAGAGAGCCTGGGAGGGGTTGCCCATGGAGGTGGCAGAAGCCTCATCCCTGGAGGTGTTCAAGGCCAGGCTGGATGAGGCTGTGGGCAGGCTGATCTAGTGTGAGGTGTCCCTGCCCATGGCAGGGGGATTGGAACTAGCTGATCCTTGTGGTCCCTTCCAGCCCTGCCTGATTCTATAATGGGTTCATTGTACACATGCAAGCATGAAGATGGAAGATCCCTAAGCACTGCTTCTCTTTATAAAAAAAAGAAAATGTGGCTTTCTGACAACTTGAACTTCCCTTACTGCCACTGTATTCTTTCTATAATTTGTTGTATTTTGGTTTTGTAACTGCATGAACAGTAATTCTTGCCAGTCAAAATTTGGCATGAGGTGTTAAGGAGGAAAAAAAAAAAAAAGGCTTATTTGTGGCTGTTGGAAGCATGTGTGAAGGCTGTTATTTAAAAATACGACTGGCACAAGCGGAGAAATTTCATCTGAGCCATTTCCGACTACCCCCTCATGTCCTTCTGCTTCTGGCATATTGCCTCAACTTCCATTTCAGCTTCCTCTGCCCACCCCCAGAGTTCTCTGGTTTGCAGTAGCCCTTGCAGGCTGTGCTTCATGTTCATGAAGTCCTTGCTAGGGCATCCTTTCTCACATCTCAGCTGTCTTCTGCTCAGGCTTTGTGCTTTCACCCTTGGTCTGTAAACTCCCCTGTAAGTTTCAGGCTTTTTGAGATCACCTTCTAGAAATTCTGGCCAAAACTCTGTCTCTAAGCCTTAACATCATTTCTCTGTGTGAGAAGTCATATCACTGTTTTTTTAATAATGCCAGATGCTTAGAATCATAGAATCACAAAATGGTTTAGGTGGGAAGTGACCTCAAAGCTCAGCCTGTTCCAGCCCCCCACCATAGGCAGGGACACCTCCCACTAGAACAGGTTGCTCAAGGACTCATCCAGCCTGGCCTTGAACACCTCAAGGGAGGTTGTGGATGACAGAAGCACAGAATGTGATCAAAGATCACATTCTGTGATTCTGTGCTCCACAGCCTTCCTGGGCAATCTGTGCCAGTGTCTCATCACCCTCACTGCAAAGAACTTCCTCCTAGCATTCAGTTTCAATCTCCCCACTACCCCTTGTCCTGTCACTGCAAGACCTTGTAAATAGTCCCTCCCCAGCCTTCCTATAGGCCCCCTTTAGATACTAGATGGCTACTACAAGGTCTCCTCAAAACTTTCTCTTCTCCAGGCTTGAGTTGGTTGCAAGTAGGGTTTTGCCCTGCTGTCCATCCATGGGGTTCCTGAGCTGTAAAGGAACTGGCTACATAAGTTTCCTAAACATCCTTCCCCTGGTCTCTAACTCCTCCTTCCCAATTTCAACTATTTCTCTAGACTTTTCTTCCTTTGGGGCAACTCTATAAGCAGCCTCAGCCCAGCTTAAAAGGCAGAATGCCCAGCTGCAGTGATATGTGCACTTACACACAGTAGCATTTCATAAGGTCATAGAATTGGTTTAGCTGGAAGAGACCTTTAAGATCATCAGTCCAAGTGTTATCTATCTCTGCTAAGTCTGGTGCTTAAACATAACCCTCAGCACCACTTCTGTATCTTTTAAACGCCTCCAGGGGCGGGGATTAATCCCCTTCCCTGGGGAGCCTGTTTCAGTGTTTTGAGAACTCTGTCAGTGATGAGTTTTCTTCTGATTTCCAACCTAAAAACCTCCTCTGGTGCAAACCTGAGACCATTTCCTCTTATTCTATCACTTGCTACTTGAGAGAAGACACCAACCTCCATATAGTAGACAAGTGTGAGGCTGAAAGTTGCTGTCAATTACAGAGAGAAAATAGAGAAATGCTTCTTATAAAACAGACTTTGGCTTCTCATAAAACAGGCTTTGGCTTCAGTGCTCTTCAGAGCAGGACAAGATTGTTCTGAGATTCATGAACAGCTCCTGTGAGAAGAGTATTTTGAGCCTCTCCTGGAACTGTTAGATGACTGATTTTGCAGTAGCTGTGGCTTGCTTGTTACTGTTTCACTGACTGTTGTGCATCATGTGAAAGTGATGTGGTGTGGTTGTTCTCTGTTACCAGACCTCTGAGCTGTATGGGTACGGCGAGAAGATGCAAGAAGTGGCAGAGTTAGTCAAGTGGCTGATTTCCATGGGGGCAAAAGTTGAAACCATTGGACTCTATGTGCTTCATGCTGTAATCAGGCTGTGTATCAGAGCAAGTGAGTGACATCCACAGCGAGAATCAAACAATGGTGACCATGACTAAATTGACAGATTGCCTGGGTGGTTGACTTTTTTGTTTGGTTGGTTATTGGCTGCTTTTGGGAGGGCAAATTTCTCCTTCTCTTTTTTTTTTTTTAATTTTTATTTTTCCTTTCTGAAAACTGAGATGAGATCACCTGGGTATAACTTCATGTGTGCCAGTAAGGCACTACTTTAAAAATATTGTTAGTGCTCAGAATTGCAGAATGTCAGGGGCTGGAAGGCACCTCCAAAGCTCATCCAGTCCAAACCCCCTGCCAGAGCAGCATCACCTAGAACAGATCACACAGGAACACACCCAGGTGGGTTTTGAATATTTCCAGAGAGGGAGACTCCACAAGCCCTCTGGGCAGCCTGTTCCAGTGCTCTGTCACCCTCACAGGGAAAAAAATTCCTCCTCATGTCTAAATGAAACTTCCTATGCCTCAGTGTGCTGGTTTGAGCTAATTGGGTACCCTCTGGGTAAGGTTAGCTTGTGGACACGCCTGCTCTTGGCTGTGGCTATGAGACTCAGCTTCCACCCAGTGCCCTGTCATTGGACAGCCTCCTTTACATCCTTATAAACATTGCTGAAATCACTTCTCAGTCTCCTCCTCTCCAAACCCCAGCTCCCTCAGGCTCTCCTCCTAACAGAACTGTGTCCTCTCCCTTCATCTCTGTGGCTCTGCACTGGACTCTCTCCAGCAGTTCTATGTCCCTCTTGAACTGGGGGGCCCCCAGAACTGGACACAGTACTCCAGATGTGGCCTCACCAGGGCAGAGTAGAGGTGCAGGAGATCCTCTCTGGACCTACTAACCACAGCCCTTCTAATCCACCCCAGAATGGCATTTGCCCTCCTGGCCACCAGAGCACATTGCTGGCTCATGGTCCCTTTGATTGTCCCTCCCTAATAATTTTGCAAACCCTGTATGGTTGTTTTCTTCTGTGGTTTGAGGCACAAGTGTGATCTGGGTCTTTCACAACCTGACTATATCAGCTTTGGTGGAAGTGCAGTATTTCTTACTGCCACCTCAGTGCAGAGCAGCAGTTTCTGTAAGTCTTGAAGTTGAGAATCCACCTCAGGTTTGTTCTTGAGTGATTGAGTCATAGCATTGTGTCCCTACAGTGCAGCTGCCTCTTACCATGATTTATTTCCTATATTCACATTGAATAAGGAGACAGCTATTGGAGTGAGTCCAGAGTAGGGCCACTGAGGTAATCAAGGTTGGAACACCTCTGCTGTGAGGGTAGGCTGAGGGAGCTGAGGGTGTTCAGCCTAGAGAAGACTGGGAGGATATTAGAGCTGCCTTGTAATATGTGATAGAATCCTGCAGGAAGGCTGCAAAGGGTCTTTTCCTAAGGGTATCTAGCAGCAGGACAAGGGGAAATGGTTTGAAGCTGAGGGAGAGGAGGTTTAGACTTAGGAAATTATTTCTTCAGTGTGGTGAGACTCTGAAGTAGGTTGTGGATTCCTCCACCCTGGTGTGTTGAAGGCCAGGCTGGACGAGGCCTTGAGCAGCCAAGTCTAGTTGAGAGATATCCCTGCCCATGACAGGAAGATTGAAGTAGGTGATCTCTGAGGTCCTTTCCAACCTAAGCCATTCTGTGAGATTTCTCTCCTACTCCCCATCTTGCAGAAAAGGTTTCATACAGAGGCCTCTTACCTGTCCATAGGGCACAAACCCCAGAATCTGTTTCTTGTGTCTCTGTTCAGCATTTATTTAGCAGGGTGTTTCTGTCATTTCAGGAAAGAACCATCTCTTCAAGTGGCTACTGACTCGAAGGCCAGACTTAAAGGACAGGCTCAATGAGCAGGACAGAGATGGCTGCACCCTCCTGCACGTTGTGGCATCTTCCAGTGACTACTCCCAGAAGCGCAGTAATTACAGTTACTTCTTGTGCTTTCTGTTCTGCTTTCATATGGACACATTCCAGACCCTACCCTCTACTGTTTCTCCAGCTAAGGAAGAAAATGAGAAAGTCCTTTTGTCTGCAGACTGTTGTAGTGGTAGCTAATATTTTAAACATGTGCAAATCCCCTCTTGTAGTGGCATACCTGAGTTGTGACCATTTTCTTTGCTGCTTGTGGTTTTCCCATGCTGTAATTCTTAGACTCACAGAAGTGACTTCTTTAAAGTTGGATGAGACTTCAAACTCATATTAGACCCCCGGGGGGACTTATCCTGTTCTTTTTCATTAGCTGAAGATTTAAAACTCAAGTAGCAGTGGACCTGGTCAGAGGAGGAAAATGAGCCATGAAGGGAATGTCATGTTTTCTGTGGGGTTTCTTTTCTGTTAGCTTAACCTGGCTTCCTCTCTTGTATTTCTTACTCTGCCCACTAAGTGGCAACAGGAAATAAGAATCAATGCCAAGCTGACAACAGACTTCTAGGTCATTAAATGCAATGACATTTTAGTGGTTCTCTTCAATAGCTTGAAGTGCACACAGCCTATACCTAATCAATTTCACTTTCTGGACCAGTTAAATTGCTAAATTGTTGCTAGTTACTCCTGCTTCTCTGAAATTGACCACGGGATGTTCAAGGCCAGGTTGGAGGAGGCCTTGAGTGACCTGTTCTAGTGGGACGTGTCCCTGCCCATGGCAGGGGGTTGGAACTGGATGATCCTTGAGGTCTCTTCCAATCTTACCATTCTATGCCCTTGTTAGAAAGGGTACCAGGAAATTAAAAATGCAAAGTGAAATTAAAAAAAAAAGTCTAAAGCCTCTGAATAATGAGAACTCTTCTTCCTCTAACCTTTATTCCTGCAATCTTGCAGGCCAAATGGAAGATGTGGTCATGCTCCTGAATTTTGGGGTTGATCCCACTGTTCCAGATGCACGGTCGAGATATGTCATAGATCTCTTGAAAAAGAGCAAAAACTTTGATGCTGTAAAAGCAGTCAACAGTCACATTAAGAAACACACTTCCTCTGAGACAGGTACTGCATGGGCTGGGCTGCTTTTCCTGGGTTAAAATGGTTTTCCTTTAGAGAAAAAAACTATTTTCTTTGTAACTGGGAATAGCAGGTGGGGGGATTATGTGACTTTGCTTATGAGTTGCCACCCTGATCTCTTGCCAGTCAGTGATGAATGCTCTGTCTTTGCCTGAAGGTTATTGATGTTCAGCTGATGTTCTAAGTTTCACATGCAGTAAGTAACTCCAAGTTGCTCTATGTTACTATAAGACACTGGGCTATTTTTTTCTCACCATTAACCCAAAGCTGCTCCTTTTGGATACTTTTCCAGAGTTACCTTTTGGAAAACAAAACATTTTGTCAAAATATTGGTGCCATATATGTGTGTGTTTATAAATAATAACAAGAAATACTGTTCAAAAAATAAGAAAAGCTCTCAGATGATGAAAATGTGAGTGAAGAGTTGCTGACGCTGTCAGAAAAGAACATTTCAATAAGAGCTCTTGGCTCACAGAATTTTAGTCAGCTTTGCTCTGTTGATGTGCAACTCAAACTCCTGCACTACTTGGGGAATTTTAACTTCTGTGAATGTTAAGGAAAAAGAGTATGGGTACATTAAAAACTATGATTAATAATATTTCAAGACATTTTGCAGAGGACCTGTTGTACAGAAAACTCCATTGTGCCAATGCTAATAGGAAATTTCATGAGCTTGAGTGCTAATCTGCTTCTTTATAGTGTTCTGTCAGTTCTGGAAAGGATTCTGACTTACATTAGAGGAGAGTAGGTTTAGGTTGAATGTTAGGAATAGAATCTCTACCATGAGGATAGTGGAACACTGGAACAGGTTGTCCAGGGTAGTAGTTGAGGCCACATCCTTGGAGGTATTTGAAATGAGGCTCAACAGGGCTCTGGGCCACCTGATCTAGTTGAGAATGCCCCTGCTGACTGCAGAGGGGGTTTGACTGGATGGCCTTTGGAGGTCCCTTCCAACCCAGACCATTCTATGATTATCTGACTTGTTCATTATAGTTTTCCATTCTGGAAACTGATGTATCAGTTGTGCTTTCCCAAATAATGGAAGCTTTTCTCTTCCATCCCAGTAAAGGGAAATGAGAAGAGCTACAAACAGTACAGTACCATCCAAGTTGGAGAGCATCAAGGCTGACCAGTCCTTAAATAGTTTCTTGTCTGACCTAGCACATGGAGCAAGCTTGAGCTGCCTGTACAGTATGGTCACAGAGATGCTAGCCTGGGGAAGGAGATGGGAAGCTGTTTATCCTCAGGACTGGATGCAGGATGCATCTTGTTGGCAGCATGGCACTACAGCTTGCTTTCTACTCACATCCTAGCTCTGAAGGAGGCAATGGTGCATCCAGCTGTAGGAGGCCATTTGAAGAAGCTTTTGTGAGTACCCACATGAGAACTCACGTGGCCAGGGAGACAAACTCTTCTGTAGAAGCTGCCATTGCCCATCACCTAAGTATCTCTTAAGCTTGTAGGTATTGTTTTGGTGTTGTGAGATGGGTTTGGTTTGATTTTTGCTTTTAAAAGGACAACTTCTTTTATGGCTGTGTTTCTTAAATGGCACTGAGCAATTGGAGAAACTGAGGTGTGTGCTGAAAACATCTGTTCTAAAAATCCTTCTCTAAAAATGTTCAATCACACCATTGCAAGACAACAGTGTCTTGTCTGCATGCAGATCAACTTCTGAACTACTACAATTTTCAGCCTGGTGTGATATGGTCAAGAGTGGATTCAACAAGAGTATGAAATATCCTTTAGGATATGAAGTCTAGCACGGGACTAGCTTTGACAGCATGAGTTTCAGCCACCTGTCTTTAACCTGACAATACACATTTCCTAGAGCCTTAAGATGTTCTGAGTTACAAGCATGCCCTGAAGTCATGCCAGCAAGGAAGTGGATTTTCAATTTCTGTCCTGTTTTGCAGGGCAGGATAAAAGCAGAGCTGCGGCTGATACAGATTATCTCCTGACTGTTCTTGAACAGTTTGTCCAGTTCCTCAAGTTTGAAAATAGAGCACATCATAAAGATATATTGAAGGAGGATGCAGTTAAGCAGTTTCTGAAACTTCTGTCTTCTGTGAAAGGTAAGGTCTGAGCTCCCATTTTGTCACTTCACAAAAGTTAATTGCTGTGAGAAATGTGTGCAGGTTTTGCTCTTTCACCCTTCCTTCCATTCCTTGTTTCTGCAGCTGATATTACTGGATGGAGCACTCTGCCTTTGCTTGCCTTTACTTCTGTGTTTTGCACTTAAAACCATTGGAATATGGACAAAATCACAGTCAGATGAATAAAAATGTTCAAACTTGGTTGACTGTCAGCATAAAGATAGACAAATGCAAATGTTACATCATTTTGCTGCTTTACACTTCAAACAATTAGCTCAATAAATCATAGAGTCATAGAATGGTTTACATTGAAAGAGACCTCAAAGGTCACCTATCCCCACCCCCCTCCCATAGGCAGGCACACCTCCCACTAGCACAGGTCACTCAAGGCCTCCTCCAACCTGGCCTTGAACACCTCCAGGGAGGGAGCAGCCACAACCTCTCTGGGCAACCTGTGCCAGTGTCTCACCACCCTCACTGCAAACAACTTCCTCGTAACATCCACTTTCAATCTCCCCTCTGCCAGTTTAATCTCATTACTCCTTGTCCTGTCATTACAAGACCTTGTCAATAGTCCTTCCCCAGTCCTCTTTTAGCCCCCTTCAGATACTGGAAGGCCACTCCAAGGTCTCCTGGAAGCCTTCTGCAGGCTGCAGAGCCCCAACTCTCTCAGCCTGTCCTCATAGGAGAGCTACTGTAACCCTCTGAGCATCTTTATGGCCCTCCTCTGGACTGGCTCCAACAGTTCCATGTCCTTTTTGCGTTGGGGGCTCCAGAACTGTACACAGTACTCCAGATGGGGTCTCATGAGAGCAGAGTAAAGGGAGAGATCAAAATTGCTTTCCAGTGAGATGGATCTTTATTGTGTGGCTTTAAATGTGGTCTCGACTGTCTTGCAGAAATCCCTGAAGGGGTGAATTGCAACATCTCCAATGCCTGTGCTAACAGCTTCATAAAGCAGTTGCTGGAGAAGAAACTGTGGCATGCAGTTTTGCTGCTGCTAACAGGGAAAGCCAGTGGGGAAGAGCCATCAGGCAGAGGACTCTTCCAGAATTGCAGCCTGTCAGATGTCGATCTCAGCAACGTTATCCAGCAGTGTGACAGACTGGATGAAAAAGTGCACCTGATAAGATGCTTGATTGAACGAGGAGGTGAAAAAGTGTGCAGTACTAATGTGTTATGAAAGGTCTGGTGTGGTGTTTGATGTGGTGGGAGCACACCCTGGTTTCAGAAGCAGCTATGCATGGGGTTTGTGGCTCTGAGTGCAGCAACTTGCTGGAGTTGCAGTCTGCTGCCTGCGTCTGCTGTGGGTGACATGGAGAAGGTGGTAAGGCTGTGGGGGCATGGGAGATGGTTTTCAAATGAAATTTGGCTGTCAGGGTCAGTCAAAGGTAAAATGCCAAAGATTGTTGTCTCTCCTTTGCTTGTGGTTGCTTTGGGGTTTAATTTCTGTCCTGGCCATGCTGTTAACCTGGTAGAAACTGTAAGTTCAGTCTAGTGTGGGGGACTGCTTCAGGGATTTCAAAGGCATGAACAAGGTCTGTCTCTTTTTTTTAAGCTAGTGTAGATGCAGACATCACTTTGCTTGTTTGGCATGAGGCTTATTCCTAGGATTACAGTGGCATTTTTCAATTCATCTTAAAACTTCATGTTGGCTGGAAGTTATGGACACACAGTCCTGCTGCAGCCTTGTGTGGGCCAGAGGTGCAGGCAGGCTTCTTGTTTTGGCCAGTGACTGGCTGGCTTGCAGAAGTGTTCTGGCCTTCTTGTCTTCCTATCACAACAGGAGGACTGGTTGCTCAACTGAATGGAAGATAAGATTTTTCTTAGTTCAACAGATACATGTAAAATGCTGATTTAAAAACAGATCAGCAATCCACATGTGCCTTCATATGTTTAGAACTTCTTGTGGCTTGCAGGTCTGGCATAGCAGATTTTAACCTCTGATATTTTCCTGTCCTTCACACTAGCTCTGCCAGATGGGGTTGGAACCAGCTCTGAAATACCACTGCAGATGTGCCTCAAAAAGCACTGTTTTGAGCTGGTGTACTTGCTGCTGACCAAAGGTGCAGATCCTCAGAATGTCTCCATTGCACAAGGAGATACTCCTTTGCATGCTGCACTTTACATCTGTTTAACCAAAAGAGGTAAGGCTTTTGTGTGCCCAGGCCTGGGAGACACCCAGAACTCTAGCAGATGTGCACAGTTTGGTTTCAGAGCAGCTGTTGAAAAAACCATCCCCATCTCTTCTGCCCTTTCTGCTGCTCTTCACTGATGTGGCAGCTGAGAGAGCAGATCAGGATGGCTGATGGTGTCTCTGCCCCCAAAGCTTGCAGAGCAGAGGATATGCAGCCATCCTTGTTAAGCTGATGTGTTCTGCTTTCTGGTTTTGGTGGCTGGGATAATGAGGAGGGCTAATGGCAGCTCAGGTGACATGGGGAGATCAAGCTGTTCTGTGAATATATCCTTGGTTTTAATCAAGCTGATTTAAAAAGGAAGGTTCCTCTTCAAAACTCTAAAGTGTCTTATTAGATGGGAATGCAGGGAATGGGAGCAGGGGAAGTCCCACAGGGACATCTGAATTTTTGTTCAATTGAAAATCAGTTTTCTTGAGAGGAGCACTGAGTTAAAGAACTGTAGGTCTTACATAAAACTGGAAGAAATTAATCCCCCAAATCAGGTTTAATTTTAAATGTAAAAAGAAAAAAAAAAAGGCATTTTTGAGCAGAGGGATTAAAATAATACTGGATCTATTAATTTTTAAAGCACAAGGATTTAATTTAATAGGTTTAGAATGATTGAAAGCATAGATACTGGCAGTAACTATGTTGTAATTTGATAGACAAATGTTAAGAAGTCCAATGACAATATCTTTTAAGTATTTCTAGCTGCATACTTTTTTTTTGAGGTGGATTTTCTTTACAGTGATTTGGTGTGTCACTATTTTACAGTTAGAAAAGAAATATTTCACCCCATGTTCTTATGGTTGCATCACACATATTATCTGGCCTAAATCCAGAAAGCTCTCAAATGCTTCTTTCCAGTTATTTTTATTTTCTGTTTTTTATCCACAGAGAGATATTGGGGTAGTTACTGAATCACAGAATGGCTTGGGTTGAAAGGGACCTCAAAGATCTTCTACTCCCCACCTCCCCACCATGGGCAGGGACATCTCTCAGCTAGAGCTGGCTGCTCTTCCAACCTAGCCTTAAGCACCCTCAGGGAAGAGGCATCTACAACTTCCCTGGGCAACCTATTCCAGAGTCTCACCACCCTTACACCGAAGAACTTCTTCCTAAGATCCAGTCTAACCCTGCTTTCCCTCAGCTTCAACCCATTCCCCCTTGTCTTACTGCTATATAGCCTTCAGAAAAGTCCCTCTACAGGCTTCCTGTAGAATCCCTTCAGGTACTGGAAGACAGCTCTAAAGTACCCCTGAAGTCTTCTCTAGACTGCACAACTCTAGCTTGAATGTTACTGTGTAGAGAGTTGTTCTAGGAACTGTGGAGATCAGGAAATAGTTGGGATTTGCCATGGTTTAGTAACCCGAAGTTATCTGCAGCACATTACCTCTGGGTAGCACATTACAGTGAACCAAATGACCCCAGAACTCCTGTCCAGCTCACCAGCCTACATTGGGAACCTTCAAAGTTGATGCTGGTAGAGAAAGAAAATCTGTCTGCAGCCAGAGGTTAAAAAGAAATTAAATGGATGAATGCTACAGAGACACAGTCAGCACTAGGGATTTCTAAAGCTTTGTTACCTTCCCGTTTTCCCTGCACAGTAGAGATGCTGAGATTGGAAACAGTTCAGATAGCATAGTTTACAAACATCAGATGAGCTTTCTTTTAACAACAAATTGTTTTTGTTGAATAGCTGAAGAAAAAAAACCCCACAAACCCCCAAACATTAAAAATTATTGGCCTACAAAACAGCCTTGTAACTCAAAAGAGTTTTTTTGGGGTGTATTTGTTGGCTTGAGTCTTTGGGGTTGAAGGGGGCTTACAGGAAGGCTGGGGTGGGACTATTGACAAGGTCTTGTAATGACAGGACAAGGGGCACTGGGTTTGAACTGGCAGAGGGGAGATTTAGACTGGGTGTTAGGAGGAAGTGGTTTGCAGTGAGGGTGGTGAGACACTAGCACAGGTTGCCCAGGGAGGTTGTGGCTGCTCCCTCCCTGGAGGGGTTCAAGGCCAGGTTGGAGGAGGCCTTGAGTGCCCTGTGCTAGTGGGAGGTGTCCCTGCCTATGGCAGGGGGTTGGAACTGGATGATCCTTGAGGTCCCTTCCAACCTAAACCATTCTATGATTTGTGGGCTTCAGGGATATATTTGTTGGCTTTGGTCTTTGGGTGTGTGGTTTCTGGTTGCTTTTTTGTCGTTGTTTTGGCTTTTTTCATTTATTTTTTTAAAATTTGTTTTCTTGCTTTCAGATGCCACCAGTCTAAGCATCCTGAACTACCTACTTAATCTCTTTGCTTCAAGCCCTTCTGACTTCCCATATCTTAATCCAAATGTACAAGATAAGAATGGAGATACAGTGATGCATCTTCTCTTTCAGAAAGGATATTCGAAACAGGCTGTTAGAGTAGTGGAGTTACTGGCAAAATTTGATGTTAACTTCAATATAAAAAACAAATTAGGAAGAATTGTGAGACATGGAATAAAAAAAAATGACCCACTGCTACGTGCCTGGAACAGTGCTGTGCAGGAGAGGAAGAAGTACCGGCAGGTTGGAGCAGGGCAGTCAGTTAAAACATCTAAGCCTGCTCCAGCCTCTGAGATTTCACAGCCAAGGAGCACAGGGCGTTCCTCATCTGGGTCCTCAGTAAAGACTCCATCTGGCAGTGCAGTGCAGTGTGAGTTGAAAACTCCCTGTTCTGGAAAGGCAGAAAAAAATCCACTGGCAAAGCAGGAAACAGAAAGAGTAAATAGTCCCTTAACGCTGCAGGAAAGTCTAGTGCAAGCAATCACAACTCTAATTCAGCAACTGAAATTGGGGGACACCCTCAGGAAGGGCCATCCTCTGGTACAAAAGCCATCTTCAGCCCGGACTCATTTGGAAGAGAGAAGAAGTGAGCCCTCGCCACCTCGTGGAGGCATAGCTTGTCCTGAGGGAAAAAGGGATGCTTGGGAGACAAAGAAGGGAGCAAGGGAATTCAGTGTGGCCGTGCCCAAGGGAGAGAAGGAAGACCCAGAGGAAGGGAAGATTCTGGATGTCGAGACGTACGTGCAGGAGTTCGATAACATGACCTGGGAAATCGAGTGCACTCCCGAGATGCTGAAGACGTTGGGCAGCAAAGCTGTGCCTCAGTATCTGAAAACTAGAACCATAATGACAATTAAGCAACTTGGCAGTGGGGAGTGGACTAAAGGCCTTCACAAGCCGCTGAAACACTTGAAAGCTGATATCCAGCTGTATGAAGCCAAGTTGGGCAAAGGTGCCCGAATGCTCTGGGAACTGGCAATTGATTTCTCTCCTCGCTGCAGCGAGAGCGCCGAAAAGATCATGGAGACGGAACAGACAAGAAGCCAGCCAGAAAAATCAGGGAGGGTGTACACGGAAATAATCAGGATTTGGGCCATTGTTCTGGACCACTGCAAGCTGAACCGTGTCCTAGACAATATTTGCATTTCCTACAATCGTGGCTTGTCCTGCATCCTGAGGAAGAAGCTGAAAGGCATAAACGACGGGCAGCAGACCCACAGCGTGACGACACAGAAGCGCGTCCCACGTTGTTACGTCGAAGACTCGGAGGCACAGAAGTCCAAGGAACGCACCATACCTGAATATTTCCCTCCGGCCAGCCCAGCAGAGTTGGAATACAATATAATGAAATTTCACAGCTTCAGTACTAACATGGCACTTAACATTATAAATGATGTGCAGTCTTCTGTGGAATACCCCTTCCGAGTTGGGGAGTTGGAGTACGCGGTAATCGATCTCAATCCGAAGCCCATGGAGCCAATCATTTTAATTGGGCGAAGTGGGACAGGGAAGACAACCTGCTGCTTGTACAGGCTTTGGAAAAAATTCTGTTCCTACTGGGAAAAAGCTACCTTGGCAGGCAGTCCTCTCCTGGAGAGGCAAACGTGGCAGCAAAGACAGTGCAGTGAGGTCAAAAAAGATGGGTTAGAGAAGGAAGAGAGTGAGCTAGAACAGGACAGTGATGATTCGAGTGAGGAGCAGGGGAGTGATGAGCAAGACCAGGACAACGAGGACGAAAGTGTTCCTGTGGGCACAGCTGGTGCAGAAATGGATTCAGGTGATGATCATGAAGATCAGATGCATAGTGCAGAAACATCAAACGTGCTGGAGCACCTTCACCAGATCTTTGTGACCAAAAATCCTGTCTTGTGCCAAGAAGTTCGGAAGAATTTCATTGAACTTAGCAAGTCTTCCAAGGTAACCAATCACTTCAAGCCTCTGGAGCCAAATGTTTACAAGCTACAGGATGTTAAAGATGAAAACTTTCCGCTGTTTGTCACCTCCAAGCAGCTGTTGCTCCTATTGGATGCATCCCTGCCCGACCCCTTTTTCCCAAGAAATGAGGATGGAAGCCTTAAAAGAATCATTGCTGGTTGGAGTGCTCAAGAGGACTTGGTTGTACCAAACTGGCAACACAAGGATGATGATGATGATGATTACATGGAAGCAGGACGTAGCGATGATGGAGCTGCAGATGTGTACTCTAGGGAGAGTGATCCTCGGACGTTTGTGACTTACAATGTGTTTGTAAACGAAATCTGGCCCAAAATGATCAAAGGTAAAAGCTTGTACAATCCAGCACTGGTCTGGAAAGAAATCAAGTCCTTTCTGAAAGGGTCTTTCGAAGCACTGAACTGCTGTGGGGGTAAACTCACCGAGGAGCAGTACAAAAAGCTGGGCCGAAAGAGGTCACCGAACTTCACGGAAGACAGGAGTGAAATCTATCAGCTCTTCTGCCTCTACCAGCAGATCCGCTCCCAGAGAGGCTACTTCGATGAGGAAGATCTGCTCTACAATTTATCTCAAAGGCTTTCAAAGCTCAGGGAGCTGCCGTGGTCCATCCACGAGTTTTATGGCGACGAGATCCAGGATTTCACGCAGGCTGAGCTAGCTCTCTTAATGAAGTGCATCAACGACCCTAACGCCATGTTTCTGACTGGTGACACTGCCCAGAGCATCATGAAGGGCGTGGCTTTTCGCTTCAGTGATCTGAGGTCACTCTTCCATTATGCAAGCAAGAACTCTGTGAGCAAGAAGCAGCGTGTCAGAAAGCCTAAAAGGCTGTATCAGCTGTACCAGAACTACAGGTCCCATTCAGGTAAGCGCAGCACATTTGTTTCTGCTCCGAGCCTGCGCTCTACAGTAGTGGTTAACATTTTAAACTGGCCAAAGCATCTTTAAGTGACCAGGTTTTTAGATCAGCTGGTCAGCTTTTTCCAGCAGGCATATTCAGTATTTTGATGTATCATAGAATCAGAGAATAGTTTAAGTTGGAAGGGACCTCAAAGATCATCCAGTTCCAACCCCCTGCCATAGGCAGGGACACCTCCCACTAGCACAGGTCACTCAAGGCCTCCTCCAACCTGGCCTTGAACACCTCCAGGGAGGGAGCAGCCACAGCCTCCCGGGGCAACCTGTGCCAGTGTCTCACCACCCTCACTGCAAACAACTTCCTCCTAACATCCACTTTCAATCTCCCGTCTGCCAGTTTAAACCCGTTGCCCCTTGTCTTGTCGTTGCAAGACCTTGTAAATAGTCTCTCGCCAGCCTCAACTGGAAAAGGACTATGAGGATGATCAGAGAGCTGGAGGACCTCTCCTAAGGACACAGACTGAGAGAGTTTTGGCTGTTCAGCATGGAGAAGAGAAGGGTCTGAGGAGACCTTATTGTGGCCTTTCAGTATCTGAAGTGGGCCAGCGGGAAAGCTGGGGAGGGAATTTTTAAGGGGTCAGGTAATGATAGGTCTGGGAGGAATGGAGCAAAACTAGAAGTGGGTAGATCCAGACTGGATCCTAGGAAGAAGTTCTTCACTGTGATGGTGGTGAGAGCCTGGAACAGGTTGCCCAGGGAGGCAATGGAAACCTCATTCCTGGAAGTGTTTAAGACCAGGCTGAATGTGGCTCTGATCAACCTGATCTAGTGTGAGGTGTCCCTGCCCATGGCAGGAGGGTTGAAACTGAATGATCCTTGATGTCCCTTCCCACCCTGGCAGTTCTGTGATTCTAAAACTAAGAATGGATGTTTTTAAAACTTGTTTTTTCAGTGCTCATGCTTGCTGTATGTTGTGACTGTATTTGTTTGAAGGACAACTTAAATATTCATACCCCCTTCTGTTGTCCTATCCCCACCTCACTAGACTTTGCTACTTTTTGCTTTTGTACTTGTTTCTCATTTATGGTCTTCAAATTGTGGGGCCCCTGTGTTACAAATTATGCAAATTTAGTAATCTGTATTGTTTTTTATATCCAGGCAAAGATTGTTAATAACTATGAAATAATTTTTTAACGTTAAATAAAACTTATTTACAGGGTTTGGATATTTATACACACAGGGAACAGGCAAGCTAGAACACTTAAGAAATAACTAACAAAGGCAAACGTTAAACTTAGAACTGAAAAGAGCTTCTTGAGTCCTTTGGCAGGGTAGCACAAGACCACAAGAGGCTGCTTTCTGCTGCTGAGGCAGAAGGCACAATAGAATCTGGTTCCAGAATTTCTTACAAAGAGGCTTTGAGTATTTTTTCACTTAATAGCGCCAGACAGTACCCAAACACTTGAAGGGAGTTCTGTTGGTGTCTTGAAAGTCGTTGCAGGCAAAACAGAGCACAATGTGGCAGGGCAGAGCAGGCAGAGCGGCAGCAGGCATGTGGCAAAAGCCTGTTTATTGTTTTGCCCAAATGCAATGGCCCCTTTGGCCGCAGAAATTCACCCATCAGGATGGCACTCTGCCAAACCTGACCATATTAGGTGAAGTCAGGAACTTGCTTCCCTTTATTTGGGAAGAACAAGTCTGGGCAAATCTTGGACCCTCAAATTGGGTGCCCCCAAGCCTTTTGTCTTCTCCCTGCACTCTGCTTCTCCTCCAGCCCAGCAGAGGGAGGGGACCATGGGATCATTCCTGGGCAAGCCAGGACATGTATTAGGCCTGTTTTTGACCTTCCATGACACCCTCCTAAGCTGTTGTGGTGATTGCAGGCCCAAGAATGATGTCCCCTCAGAATGGCAGGAACAAAGCTTCTCTGGCTTGATTTCAGAATTCTAACAAGGTCTTTCACAAGTGTGTGAGAGAATCTGAGTCAGTCAGACTGGAGTTGAAGATCTCTGTTCTGCTCCTTCCAGGTATTCTCCGTCTAGCATCCGGTGTGGTTGATTTGCTTCAGCATTATTTCCCAGAATCTTTTGATCGCCTTCCTAAGGATTGTGGTCTCTTTGATGGACCAAAACCTACCCTCTTGGAGTGCTGCAGTGTTAGTGACCTAGCAATTCTGCTGAGGGGCAACAAAAGGAAAACACAACCCATTGAATTCGGAGCACATCAGGTTTGCTTTTCTTAGATAAACAACACTTTGCAGATGCTTCCCAGCTCTGTTGCTAAACTGTCCCTTGACAGGGCCTTACCCACAGCTTGCCAATTTTTTAAAGCCTTTGTCTCACTGATAAGTTACACTTCTGAAACTTAGAAACCTTTATTGTGTTGGTTTCTGTTCCTCGTTAATATCTCTTACTGTCTCTTTTGCATCAGATGTTGTCTCTCCTTTTCCTAACTCCAAATTTTCTTAACACCACATCTACAACTGTCTGCATGTACCACGCATTTGTCAGTCTTCTAGTGGCAGCTTTCTGACCTTTTCTTGTGTGCTGGAATGTCTCTGTTAAGTGTTGTCTGTTCTTTGAGGAGGATCTTGCACTATTCTGATGTGTTTTTTATCCTTTCTCTGTGCTGCTGTTACCTTTTTTCTTCCTAATATTTAGTTTTCATGACTGTGTTTCATAACAGGTGGTGTTAGTAGCAAATGAGACTGCAAAGGAGAAGATCCCAGAGGAACTTCATTTAGCACTTGTACTGACAATTTATGAGGCAAAAGGTTTGGAATTTGATGATGTGCTTCTTTACAACTTCTTCACAGATTCAGAGGTATTTTATTCTTATCAAATTTTTGCCTGACCTGACCTACATGCTAAGATCCAACATGTCTTTGATAGCAGATTGTGGCATGACAGATTGCAGCTTGTCAGTGTTGCCCAACTACCATTTGCCTTTTTCCCCTGCCCCAAACTGACAGGCAGCTGCCTGGCCTAACACTGGGCACACTCCTACAGGTGATCTGCCTGTTGTGGTTTGGGGTTTGTAGGAGAATCCTCAGCCCTAGGACTAGACCTTGAGCCTTGTCCATGGTGAGCTGATTTCTTCTTTTTCCTTGTAGGTTGGTCATTGTAGAGAGGTCTCTGCAAGTTTAGCTGAAAAATCATAACCCACTCAAGGAGTTTTCCATGTTTAATATCAGATTTACTTACTAGATGTATTAGATATTGCATGTGATGTGGTTTTAGAAGAGTGATACTACAGCATCCTGAAATCACAAGGCATGGGTAATATAGCAGGTCAAGGGAGGTGATTCTGCCCCTTTGCTCTTGTGAGACCCCAGACCCCATCCAGTTCTGGTCTCCCCATTGTAAGAGCAACTACAGAGGAGGGTCACCAAAATGGTCTGAAGGCTGAAGCACCTGTACTGTGAGGATAGGTTGGGGGAGCTGGGCTTGTTCAGCCTGGAGAAGACTCCAGGGAGATCTTAGAGCTGCCTTCCAATACCTGAAGGAATCCTGCAGGAAGGCTGCAGAGAGACTTTTCATAAGGCTGTCTAGCAGTAGAATGAGGGGGAATGGTTTGAAGCTGAGGGAGAGTAGGGTTAGACTGGATCTTAGGAAGAAGTTCTTCAGTACAAGGATGGTGAGATTCTGGAGAATGGGCAGCCCAGGAGGGTTGTACAGTTGTGTAGCCCATACAAATGCTGCCCTTCAGTCCTACTTGAAGTGAGTCAAATTTCATCTTTCTTGATGAAAATTGATCATTACTCTTTACATTCTTCCTTGAGATTTCCCTCCCATGCACTCTGAGCCTTCTTTATAGAGGTGCATTGGTCAATCACAGCATATGACCTTTTCCTCTGTGAGCAGCAGTGATTGCTGCATACAAGTAAACCTCATTCTCTTGACATTTTAGGCTAACAAAGAGTGGAAGATCATTTCTTCTTACGCTCCTGATTCAGATGCACAAGTAGGAAGCAAATTGCTAATAGAAGTTCCTGTAGAGGATGTCACTGGCACACAGAAAAGAACTCCTTTTAATGCAGAAATGTTCAAGGTGAGTTTTTCTTAGCATTTGGAATAGAAAGGGTGAACTTAATTCTTAAAGCAGGGAAGTTTCTTCACCAAGAGTTTTTATCCTGTAGTTGCATTTTTATTGATGCTGTTTTATCTTTTGGGTTGCTGTTCACATTTTTATGATACAGTCTTGACTTTTTTGCAAGATAAGATTTGTGAATGTAGTTTGATCAGAGAACAAGAAGTACATTTAATAGGCTTCTAGGTATGTGCACAGAGCAGCTGTGGTTAAAGTAAATAGTAAATCAGCTTGTCAATATTTATTACTGCTATAGTCTGGTTTCAGATTGGTGTCACTACCTTAAAATTGAGGAAACTTAGAATCAAGTGAGTCAGATATTTTCTGTGGTAAGTGAATAATTATATGTGCAAGTTACTGTTATTGACATTTAAAAACGAGCTGTCACACCTGCAGCTGCTAAATTTTGCTGTAGCAGTAGCTGGATGGAAATTTGCTGGGCAGTGACTTGTGTAGTTGAAAAAATTCAGCATTTAATAGACTTGCTTACTTAAAAGCTGTTTTGTTATTTGCTATTCATTCTTTATACGTCTTTTTCTTGTGACTGCACAGTATGATGATTTTCTAACAGCTTAGCTCATCTGGCATTTCATTTACTCTTTTTCTTTTCTTTTTTTTTTTTGGTTCTGCCTCAGCTGCTGAATGGAGAACTAAAACAGTTGTATACAGCTGTTACAAGGGCCAGAGTCAATCTTTGGATCTTTGATGAGGACAGTGACAAACGAGCCCCAGCTTTTAAGTATTTCATCAAAAGAGATTTTGTTCGGGTTGTCAAACCAGATGAAAAGAAAGGTGAAGCTGTCCTAAAACTTCTCAAAAACCCTGTCAAGCAGGACAGTCTCTTCTTGCCTTCTCCCCTTTTTAGACTGTGTAATAAGAGGTTAAATTTCTTGGTCTAACAGTGCGCATCGATCACTGATTTCCAGTGGATCTTCTTTCTTTCAGCAATGAAAAAGATCAGTTGTAGATGTTAATACAGAACTGCATTGCTAGCTCATTAGTAGAAATTTTCCTGCTGCTGCAGACAGAGTCAGAGATCACTCAGATCTGATGTAGCAGTTGAGTTCTAAATTTAGTTATATAAAGTATGTAACAAGTAGTAATGGATTGGTGATCAATGCTGTTTACTACCTGTAAAGTTAGCATGCAGTACAGAGATTAATGTCTAAGCTTAAATGTTACATGCATGCTGAAGTGTCACTGAGCAACCTATTGGTGCCTGGTCTTAGGTAAGAGACCTCCCAGCCTCTTGAGGGGCATTCAAGGTGAGGCTGGACAGGACTCAGAGCAGCCTGATCTAGTTGAAAATGTCTCTGCTCGCTGCAGGGGGAGTTGGACTTACATGGCCTTTGGAGGTCCCTTCCAACCCAAACCCTTCTATGATTTTTATGATCCCCACTCAAGGGGAGATCCCCACTGCTCAGCCAGCTGCTGTGGAGGAGGAGCTCTAAGGACCCTGATGGCTGCAGATATTTATAGTGTCAAGCGGTTGATTTGTAGTCAGATTTTCTGCTGTGTTTATACAGTTTCTGCCACTGATCAGCCTAATCTCCAGCCACACTGTTTTTTTTCCTTTTGTTTACTGCTGTGCTCTCACTGATAGTCTCACACAATAGGATTAGCTTTGGTTTCAGTGCTGAGCATCTGCCCAGACCAAGGTCCATTTAGTTCAAACAGGAGAACTGCATCTGTCACACCTGCATAGCAGTGAAGCCTGTTCATGGGAAATCATCCTAGCTAAAAGAGATTTATCAGATGAAGGGATTTGGATTCTTAAAGACAGTTTTCATCAAAAAGCAAGGGTGGTTTTTAAAGAGATTTTTTTTTTCTAACCCAAACCAAACATGTTGATTTTCACTGCTGATTGAGAGACATAAAATGACTTTCTCCCACAGTTACCATTACTGGTGTGAGCACAAATCAGAAAGAGTTTGGAACATGATAATGCTTCGTTCTGCTACATGAGTGGGTTTTTTTCTGCTTTTATACCTTCTAACATAAAATGATTATCCCTGACCTTCCAGACTTAGATGACAGCATGTTTGCTAAAACTTCAACTCCAGAAGAATGGATTACACAGGGAGACTACTATGCTAAGCATCAGTTCTGGGAGGTAGGAGCATGTGTTTGGCTGAAATAAGGATTCTTGTCTATTTGGAATATCTTTTCTTTTTTTTCTTTCCATCTATAAAATTCTCTGTAAAACTTCATTTGCTCTGGAGTAGTCTGCCTTAGCTGGTGAGTTGTAGTTGTGTTGGTAGCTACAGACTGTTTGCAAGGTGTAAGCAGGAAGAGCAAGCTTGCAAGAGGGCAAGAGCCAAACCTAGTGTTTGTGGTCTTAAATTCACTACTCATAAATTTGCAGTCCAGTGAGGGGGGCGGAAACATTTTAATGCACACAGATAAAAGAGAAAACAATTACTAGCAACAGCTGGAACTGACTGGAATTCATGAACCTAAACCCATTACAACACATTGCTGCAGCAAAACAAAAACATTTCTTGGAAGTGTATTGATTTGGGTGATGATCTCAGAGCCCTTTTTTTAGGCAGTAATTAGGGCTGGATGCAAAACACACATTCAGGAACAGCATGTAAGAACCAAGGGAGCATTAGTGAAATGGCAAAAAGAGTAGCAAAGTGATGACTTTATTCCCTTTCCTGTTTAAAGAATATGGCAGTTTTACAGGCTTTTATTTCCTAAACTGATAGATAGTGCAATCCAGCTATGGGTTGAGAGCTAATGGAATGGAAGTAAAACCCAACCAGGGCAACACTACCCATGAACCACTTGACAAAGAATTAAGAGGTAGCTCTAGATCAGCTATCCTTGTCTTTATGGGCACTATATAGACAGTCTTGATCTGCTCTTGGAATTTAAAAATAAAACCAAAAAGCTGATTTTTCCTAAATGGACACAGACAAAAAATATTTAGATTAAAAAAAAAAACAAAAAACACACAACTGAAAAAAAAAGTCATCCTGAGATCTGAAATGTATTAGCTAGATTATTTGTGATGCTCTTTTCTTTGTAACCCTGATCTGTGCTTATCACTGCTGCATTGAGAAGAAATTACCTGGTAGCTCTAGCAGGCCTAAGAGTAGCTTGCAGTGTGCAGTTTGCAGACAGAAGTAGGAAATTAAGGGCTAGAATAAAGAAATAATGGTGTTGCAGAGTGAGCCAGGTGATAAGGAAGGAAACCTTTCTAGGAGCATGATAACTCTCTCTCTTTCTCTTTAGCTTATCACAGAAAAGGCCTCATATGGTAAAAGCATGAATAATTGTGCCATACTTTTTGATTTAACCTTGCACACATTGGTTTTCCTTGGCTTTTATTAATTTCTGTGGTCGATGCCTGCTGACTTACCAGTTAATGGTTTTGGCCATGGTTCAGATTGCAAATGCTGTTTGTTCTCTAAACCTGCCAGGTCTTTTGCTTTCATTGCTTCCACATAAAACATAATAATTAAAATTTGTAACTGTGGTAGCTGCATGTGGACTGACCTTAAAAGCTTTGCAGTGTGTTTTTAGGACAAAAAGGGAAACTTTACATTTTTTCCTTCTTTCAGGCACCCTACCAGCCTTTCCGTTTGCACTACAGGGGCTGTAAAATTAAGTATTGCTTTTATGTGATAAGCCATGAGCTGGATGCATGTGGGTGAATGCTGTGTGTGATTCCATCCCAGGTTGCAGCCAAATGTTACCAAAAAGGAGGAGCAGCTGAGAAGTCAAAACTGGCCCTGGCTCATGATGCTGTTCTTAAAGTCCACGCTAAGAAAAGTAGCCCCAGGTAAGTGTAAATGCAGATGAACAAGTGTTACTCCTCTGTGGTGCCAAGACTTCATGGGCTTCAGCAGGCTAACATTCCTACCACAGTTGTGGGACTGGAATAGAGACATTGGGATCTGGGGCACTGCTCCTGTTGGGGGAGTTAGTGAAAGCAATCATCCACCAGGAACTGTCCAAGCCAAATGTAGCCCTTGAAAGGCCTTACTGGTTATGGGAGGGAATAACAACAGGATTTAAGTTAGCTCAAGAGGCTTTGTATTCTTACATAGGAGAGTGTATGCCATCAGCAGTGCTCAGCTCCAGTTAATCCTGCTGAATATTCACTTAACAAAGACACAGGAATGATGTTGTGTACATTGGGGAAGAAAAGCTGCTAGTCAGAGAGTGAACTTTGAGGTAAAATTAGGGTCAGAGTCAATCTAAACAAGCAGAACTAGGTCTGAACCAAGGGGCAATATTAAAGGGAGAGATTTTTGAAGTGAATAATTTAATTCATGCTCTCAGTTGAGCAAAAGAGCTCAAGAGTTTGGTAGGAGAGAAAGCTTGCAGTTTCCTGAAGAGGCTGAAAAACTGTTTGGGACTTGTCTCAGGCCAGACAGGAAACACACTTGAAGGGGAGGACTTGGGACCTGAGTGAACTAATTCCCCTTCATGCTGGGGAGTCTGAGAATTAGCAGTGGTAGCAAAGCATGTCAGGAATTATAGAATGGTAAGGTTGGAAGGGACCTCAAGGATCATCCAGTTCCAACCCCCTGCCATAGGCAGGGACACCTCTCACTAGCACAGGTCACTCAAGGCCTCGTCCAGCCTGACCTTGAACACCTCCAGGGAGGGAGCAGCCACAACCTCCCTGGGCAACCTGTGCCAGTGTCTCACCACCCTCACTGTAAAGAACTTCTTCCTGACATCCAATTTCAATCTCCCCTCTGTCAGTTCAAACCCATTGCCCCTTGTCCTGTCATTACAAGACCTTGTCAATAGTCCCTCCCCAGCCTTCCTGGAGCCCACTTCAGATCCTGGAAGACTGCTCTAAGGTCTCCTGGAAGCCTTCTCTTCTGCAGGCTGCAGAGCCCCAACTCTCTCAGCCTGTCCTCATAGCAGAGCTGCTGCAGCCCTGTGAGCATCTTTGTGACCTCCTCTGGACCTACTCCAACAGTTCCATGTCCTTCCTGTGCTGGGGGCTCCAGAACTGCACACAGTACAGAGCAGAGGGAGGTAGCATTGAAGAGAGAAGGGAGGAGGTCTGGACAAATGTTATTACTGGAGTTAATTAAAGTTTTAGGTTTCTAATTACCTGATTTATGTTTGTGGCCCTGGCTAGAAGTAGGAGCATACTCATAAAATCCTCTGATCACAGAGAACTTTTTGATGTGATTGATTGAAAAGGCTTTATTTTTTTTCACTTGACTGTAAGCTGGGGTGCTTGTCAACTGGATAAATTTAGAAGGGAAGAAACTGGGTATATCACAACGTGTTAAGTTGACAGAACATATGTAATAATGAAGCTGTGAAAGTGTTGGGTTTTTTTGTTGTTGTTAGAGGTGTTAATGCTGGTGTGCAAAGCATAAGTAAGCTTCCTGTGTGCTCTCTCATCAGAAACACGTTGTGTGGCTCTGATTCTTCAGATTCAGGAGTGATAAATTCAGTCTAGGCCTGGGAAGAAAATAGATGTGATGATGCTGGAAAGGCTGGCCTTGTTCAGCTATATAGAACAAAGGCTGAGAACCAGTTTGCTTGCTGTCTTCAGTGGCATTGGGGCTAAACAGCAGAAGGGAAGGAGGAGTTAAGCTAGTTAAGCTAGAAGAGAGAGGCAGCACAAAACCAAACTAGCATGCTTCAGTTAGAGAATTTAGGGAGAAAAAGGAAAAGCTTTTTTACTGCCAGAGCAGGGAGATTCTGAAACAGACTTCTGGACAAACAGTGTCAGCCCAGAACACAGCTAGCTGGAAGGTTATCAGGTTACACAGGGTGTCTCTGCTGGCTGGATTCAGTGACAGATCACATGATCCTGCCTGGTCCTAAACCTAATTTGGATGCAAGTGGTGATTTTTCTCTTTATTCCTCACAGGGAAAAACAGATGGAATATCTGGCTTTGGCTAAAACCTACTTGGAGTGTGGAGAACCCAAACTAGCACTGAAATGTCTGTTTCAGTCGAAGGAGTTCCGGCTTTGTGCAGAACTGTGTAAAGAGTTAGGAAAGGTATTCAACCCTCTAAAATATCATCTCCTTGTCACTTTCACTTTCATACAACTCGGTTTTGGTTTTTTTTTTTTTCCCTTCCTTACTCAAACAGCAGTTTTCTGTGGGCTGAAACAATTCTTTAACTGGGCTGTTCAAGAAGGAACATCCATCACAGACTTGCCAGAAGAAAGAGGAAGAGGCCAACAGTGCAGTTAGGCAGCCTAGGTTTAGCTCTTTGGCTTTCCTCAAGTGTCACCATCAGTCACTTCTGCTTGGCAGCTGAAAGTTAATTAATGCCTCACTGCCTTATTTTATGGCTTGTTTTCATGAAACTTTCAGGGTGTGACTTCAACTTTCTGATTATCCTGAATCTTATTAGATTGCGACCATCAAAAAGGAACCTTAAAACTTCCAAGGGTTTAATAATACACTGACAGTAATTTTCTAAGTGTGTGAGGATATTCAACTACTTTTTAAAAATTATTATTTGCAGTGCATTTCCACTAAAAGAATCATAGAATGGTAAGGTTGGAAGGGACCTCAAGGATCAACCAGTTCCAACCCCCTGCCATAGACAAGGACACCTCCCACTAGCACAGGTCACTCAAGGCCTCCTCCAACCTGACCTTGAACACCTCCAGGGAGGGAGCAGCCACAACCTCCCTGGGCAACCTGTGCCAGTGTCTCACCACCCTCACTGCAAACAACTTCCTCCTAACGTCCACTTTCAATCTCCCCTCTGCCAGTTTAAACCCATTGCCCCTTGTCCTGTCATTCCCAGACCTTGTCAATAGTCCCTCCCCAGCTTTCCTGTAGTCCCCTTCAGATCCTGGAAGGCTACTCTAAGGTCTCCTCACAGCCTTCTCTTCTGCAGGCTGCAGAGCCCCAACTCTCTCAGCCTGTCCTCACAGCAGAGCTGCTGCAACCCTCTGAGCATCTTCATGGCCTCCTCTGGGCCCACTCCAATGGAGCAGAGGAATGTGAAATAATTGTTGCCAAATATTTGAAGTTGAAGAGAGAAACTCAGGGTTCCCATTCTGCATCCATCAGTGCTTTGCTTTACTCCTCCTGAGAAATTTGCAAGTCAAGAGAAGTGTGTGTGTGTGATATAGTTATTTTATTTTTTCCTTTAACAACAGGCAGAGCTGAGTGTGAATTAAAAGTACTTTGGAAATCCTGTGTGGTATTTTTAATTTTGCATTCTACTTTTTTTTTCAGGCACAAATATTTTTAAGGTTGGCTTGGGGTTTTTTTGGTATTTTTAAAACCTGCTCAGTTTTAATGGTGGTTAATATTTGATTGCTTTCAGCTCCTCTTAATAAAATGTAATTAAAGCATGCTTCTCTCAGACACCTACGTGATGGAATTACTAACTTTATGCTATTTGTGTAGTTTTGACTCTTCAGAGCGCTTCAGTTTCATTCCTGACTTCTTCTGCATTGCAGATAAAAGATGCTGCAGTTTACTATCAGAAGAGCCAGTGCTACAGAGAGGCATCTGAGTGTTACGAACAGATTGAAGAGTTTGATCTGGCCGTGAAAATGTATTGCCAGGAAGAACGCTACGAAGAAGCGGCGAAGGCAGTTGAAAGGTGTCTCTTCCAAGATGATGCTGGGATCTCTTTCTCTTCTCTCTTTGCAAGTTCAGCATGATGCAGCTGGCTCACCAGAAAGCTTTTTCACAAGAGTTTTGGCTGGAGGCTTTGTTTTATAGGAGGCGAAGCTAACGCTGTCAGAATTCTCACTTGGGTAACGCAGCCAAAGCGTTTTCCTGCGTTCACAGCTGGAGCAGGGACAAGCTTCATTTTCCTGGCTGCTTTTTCCAGCCTTTGGTACCACTTACAGAATCGTTATGGTGGGAACAAACCTTTAAGATCATTGAGTCTAGCCTGAACCATGACCACTAAACTTACATCATAGAATCATAGAAGGAAGGTTGGAAGGGACAGCCAAAGGTCATCCAGTCCAACCCCCTGCAGGCAGCAGGTACCTTCTCCACTAGAGCAGGTTGCTCAGAGCCATGTCGAGCCTCACCTTGAATATCTCCAGGGGCATCAACCACTTCTCTGGGCAAGCTGTACCACTGTTCAACCACCCTCATGGCAAAGAATTTGTTCCTTACATCCAATCTAAATCTCCTCTTCTTCAATTTCAAACCATTGCTCCTCACTGCATTGTCCTATCCCTGCAGGCCTTCGTAAACAGTCCCCTTGCAACCCCCTTCAGGTCCTGGCAGGCTGCTATTAGATCTTCCTAGAACCTTCTCTTCTCCAGGCTGAACAATCCCAACTCCTTCTGCCTGTCCTTGTAGCAGAGGTGTTCCAACCCTGTCTTGGCTCTCTTCTGGACCTGCTTCATCAGGTTCATGTCCTCCCTGTGTTGAGGTTTCCAGAGCTGGACACAGTGCTCCAGGTGTGGTCTTACCAGAGCCTAGCAAAGTGGCAGAATCACCTCTCAGTCCTGAAGCAAGCTCTCCTTCAGACAGTTCCTCTGAACTAGCTTCTTGGGGTCAATATAACAAAAAGCATTTATTAGAAGTATTAAATACTGAAGAATGCAACAGTGATGAGTTGAACCATTTAGTCACTGACATTTGAAGGGTATAGCTGTGTGGTTTATAATGCAGCAGTTGTGGCAAGTGAACTATTTTTCACCCAGAGTCTCTAACTAAAGAGCAAAGAGCAACAGTTTCAGTGAGGAGCTTACTCTGCATCTCTGACAGACTCCAGGTGCCAGTTTCTGAGGTGAACTTTTCCATACCATCTGCCCTGTGCTGGCACAGGGCAGTGAAGAGCTGCCTTGCACTGTGCTTGATAAGCTGATTTTATTGCTATCTTTTTGACAGAACTTTATATCTGACACCAGCACTATGACCTCATGAGCACATTCTCCTGTCAAAAACAGTTCATTTCTTGGCCACACCTTTCCATACACCTAAATTAATTGATGGCTTGAAAAGAATATATACACCAATTGGAATTCTAGGAAGGCTGACACTTAACACACCTTTGCGAGGTGCTTTTAATGATGGCAGCTGGTTTTTTTTTTTTTAAGGATTAAACCTTGCTTACTATGTAGAAATAATTTGATCATAAAGTCTGAGTATTAAAGTCCCCTTACCAACTAATGATGTTTTTTAAATCAGCCTCCCCAAACCATTCATGCAAATTGTGCAGCATAGGTACAGAAATCTGCACTCCCACATTTAGCATGAAAAAGATGGTGATGAAAGGCTAATGATAATTTACTCACTCATCAGGAAAGAATTACTCATTCTTAGCACACAGAAGAGAATACTTTTGCAAGGCTGGATCAGGGAATATTTTAAATACCTATCAACCAATAATAATTAATAACTCAGTGTTTTCAGCAAGCTCTGTGGTGTGGTGGATTCTCTTGAGTGCAAGGATGCCATCCAGAAGGATCCTGACAGGCTTGAGAAGTGAGATATTGCCAACTGTGTGGGGTTCAACAAGTCAAAATGCAAGGTCCTGCATCAGGGTTGGGCCAGTCCTAGGCATGAATCTAGGCTGGCTGCAGAGTAGGTTGAGAGTAGCTCTAAAGAAAGAGCCTCTGGTGCATGGATTGATGAGAAGCTCACCCTGAGCTGGCAGTGCCTTCATGCAGCCTAGGAGTGTGCTGGGCTGCATCGAGTGTGGCCAGCAGGGCAAGAGAGGGGATTCTGTCCTTGTGCTCTGGTAAGACCCCATATCAAATTCTGCCTCCAGTTCTGGTGTCTCCAGCATAAGAAGGACACAGAGCTGTTGGAGCCAGTCTAGAGGAGAGCCACACAGGTGATCCAAGGGCTGGAGCA
>VWYK01030282.1:18273-60135 GCA_013399775.1 Semnornis frantzii | reverse complement strand
AGAAGCTCCCAGAGAGGCAGCGAACAGAGTGTCTGTGCCCGAGCGTCTTACCTATGTTTAGTGTCCTTACTCTTAAACATCTCAGCAAGCCTATGAGTGAAGGAGACATCACCATTGTTTCCTTTTCACAGTCTAGAATATAGTTTTCTACATTAAAATATTCCAATTAGCCTCAAACCAGCACAAAAGTCCTCACCACTTCTTCTGGGTTTGCTTCTGAGGTTTGCTCGTTGGAAGCCATAGAAGAGCCAGCAGTGATCAGTGTCTCCACTCCCTACCACTTCTGTCAATCTTTAGGATTTGTTCATTATCCTTCTCTCTGAATCTCAGTATTGGGAGAAGCTGCATGGAGATATGCTGGAATTTTGATAGCCTGCTGCTTTAGGAGTCATCCACATGTGTCCTAGCTCAGGTCCTCCCTCTGCCTTGCCTGTTGGTGCTTCCACAGATAGACATTCATTTATTCTCCCTTCGATTCGGCGCCGACATTTCTATTACAGCTGCGTATCTGTGGACAGCCAAGGGGATCTAGAGCTTCTCTTGGCCCCATTGCTCACAGTTATGCAGCACTCTATTTTTACTCAGAGTGGTATTCATTTTGGTTTTTTGTTTTTTTCCCCCTGACTTAAGTTGGGTTGAAATGCCAAACTCTTGGAAGCTTTTGTAAGCTAATACTGAGAAAGTTTTTGGTATTGTGTGAACTGTGAGATTTCATTTTGATGCTGACCTTTCTGAAAATACTATTCCAAGAATACCGTTATTGATTTACATCTCTAAGCAAAAAGTAATCTCAAGCCAAAATTTGGAACCTGTCACTTAGAAAATGTTGACATGAGATATTGTGACAACTGTGAAACTACTTTACCATTTAAATGGAAAAACAAAACCCCCCAAACTAACCACAAAACCAGAAAAAGAAAACCCCCACCAACCAAAAAAAAAAAAAAAACCCAAACCAAACAACCAAACCCCAAAACCCCCACATCAGAACCAGCCCTTTCTTTCTGAACAACTTTTTGCTTTCAACAAATGAGCAACAGTACAAACTCAAACAGAAGGTGCCCAGGAAGTTGTGGGAGTGATGTCTGCTGCCTTTTGTGGTACCTACTCCTGTCTGTGGCTTCCTGAAACCAAGCCCCTGTATTTGGTGCAGGGCAGAACACAGAAGGCTGGCATTCATCCAGATTAATCACTGCTCTGAAGTGCAGTGGAGCCAGCTGAGGTCTGTAAATGAGGTGAATATTCTGCTGTTCCTTACACAATGAGTACTTACCAGTCCTTTCCTATAGTTCAAGTTCAAGGAAATCTTGAATCTTGAGGGTTTGACCTTACTCAGGAGAGGTTCTTGCCGCAAATGTGTGGGATTTCCTTTGTGTTTTGCTGTGCTGTGTCCTACACAGGTTCCAAGATTGCATTGGGTCAGGAGGGACTCTCAAAGGTCTTCTTGTCCAACCCCGCTGCAGGCAGCAGGGACATATGGTATGAGGTCATACCTGCCACATTATGTCATCAGGGTCTCTCTGTGATTTCTGAACTTCTTAACAGAGGTAAATGGGCAAATCAAGAACTCTGCAATCTTCTTACAGAGATCAGTCTGGAATTTTCACGAGGATCAATAGAACAGCTTAGCTGTGTCACTGAAGCTTTTGACAGTCAGTTCTAAACAAATAATCAATTCTAGTTAAATCTCAGTCTGTCTACCTGGAAGGTTGAGAGTAGGATTGGGTTCCTTGTTTTGTCCCCTTGCAAGCTAACTAAACATTTGCCCATCTGAATTAGTGCAGTGCTCAGCCTGACCTACTGAGATAGGGGATATGACAGGTTTGGCATTGTGACACTGTGCTTCTGCTTGCCTTACAACTCTGTCTCCATGTATCTGATGTGTTAGGCAACGTGCATGATAACTGTGCTTGTGGTGTTTACCTGGGGGGGTTGGCTTGTTGTTCCCCATGTGTAAAGGAGATTGGCTTAGTTTCCAGATTTTTTTAATTAAGTAAATATAGAAGCATCTTTTTTTAAAAAAAATTCCAAATAGATGTTAGTGATGGGGAACCAAAATGTTGTATCATGACAGAAGGATGCAAAAGGATGATGCTTTTCTCTTACTTTACCTTGTTTTTCTGACTAGTATTCCTTACCTTTGAAATAAAAAAAAAAAGGGTCACCAAAAATAATACAGTATGGTATTATATACATATAATAATACAATAATGATATATACTTATAATAATTATAGTATATTAATGTATTATACATATAATAATATATGTTATGTCACCAAAATAATACAGTAAAGTAACCAGTGAGAACTTGAAATGTATTACAGAGCTAGCTCAAAATATCAGTGACTTTCTCTCCAAAAAAAGTGACTGATTCCACTGCATAGCATAATCTGGAGGAGGCCAAACAAGATAGCAGATACAGCTGTGGATAACAGAGCCATGTCTCCAGGTCAGAATTGGCCAGAGACAGTTGGTGATGAGTTCTACAGCTGCTACATACAAGCAAGGTCTCTGCAGTTGAAAGTTTTCATTGAGTTTGCTGAGTAAAGGCCTTGAGGCTGATATTTGGAATCTATAGTTGAGCTTCTTACAAGTGAAACCAATTTTTGCCTTTCAAAATTGTCACTATCAAAACTGACTGATTGTATCATTGCCCCATTCCCTTTTCAAATAGGTGATAAATCTTCTTTTTTTGCCCTCTTCTCTTCCCATTCCCTTTTCAAATAAATGATAAATTCCGTACATAAGGATCTTAAAAAGGAAGCAAAGCAGAAATTCAAGCATGTTTTCTTGGCAATGGCTTTAAGTGAACCTAAATTCTAACTGGAAAAGCCATCAGTGTTTTGTGCAGAGCATATGGGATGACAACGAGGAAGCTCCTCTGGCCACAGGCAACGCTATGGTGTCTGGCTAGCAAAATAAACCTGCCAGAGAATCAGATACTTTGGTTTGCAATAATTAGCATAGTTAATTTTGTGTTGACTCAAATGACCAAAACTTAATGTAATTGTGAGCCAGAGTGGCAGCTATTTCAGACAAGCATCTCTTGTCAAGACTGTCTCAGAGTTTGGGGTTTCACAGCTCTTTTGGGGACAGGTGCAGAAAACCACATAGGTTCCAGATTCTTCCACCTCTTCTCGTGCAGTAAGCCAGTGTCCTTGCAGAAGGTTAGCTTGTATCTTCTTTAAGCTCAATGAAGCCTGCAAAGTGCTTCTAGCAGTCTTCTAATCAAGTAGTACTCCTGTAGGACTCTATATAGTTCTGCTATGGACCCAGCCACTGGCTAACAATTTAGACGAGCTCTTAGCAAAGTATTTAAATGAGCGATCAAATCAACAAGCGTTTTTCACACCTGCTTTTTTCCCTCCAGTTTAACCAGTGGCAGCTACCATGCTAATAAACAGATGGTGGTTAATAAAGAGATAACCACTACGTGTTAAAGCTGCATTTTCATTTTCCTTACAAGCCTGTCTCTAACTTTTGAAGCAGAATTTTTATCTTCATTGGGAAAAAAAAAAAAAAAGTAAAAAAAAGTAATTTTAAAGGTTCATTTACATATTCTTGAGGAAAGCAGAATCAAAGCAAAAGTGTTTAGGAATTATTGAAACATCTGATTAATTGCAGGCCTTTTTTTTCCCTCAGTTGCACATTAATCTTGAATTGCTACTTCACACTTGCTGGTGACTGAAAGCTCTCCATTATTCAGGGGACATTTGCAGCTGTCTGTGTTGGTAGCAGCAAATGACACTCATAGGTCTTTGCTAAGAAGCTGCCTAAATCTGAAAGCAAACAGCATAGCAGCAGCATGACAGAGGCAGAACATGCTTTGGGGCTGTCTAATCCATCACTTCCCTGTGTGAAGAATACAATATTTTCTCAAATTTGTCTGCAGCAAAGTGAATTTGTTTGTGGTGCTCAGCGACAGTGCAGACTGCCATCGTGGTTATGAACTCCTGATTATAAATGCAGCTGATGGCTACTGACAGAAAGGGAGAAGATCAGCTCTGCCAGTGAAAATACAGCTCTTTATGTTACTTAAAGCCAGACTTCCTGCAACAAGTTCAACAAGCCAGGAAGGCTCTAGAGGGACTTCTCATAAGGGTGTCCAGAGATGGGACAACAGGGAACGGCGAAGCAGATGGAGAGCAGGTTCAGACTGGATCTTGGGAACAAGTTCTTCAGTGCAAGGATGGTGAGACTCTGGAATAGGTTGCCCAGGGAGGTTTTGGATGACTTCTCCCTGGGGGTCTTCAAGGCCAGGTTGGACGAGGCCTTGAGGAGCTGAGTCTAGTTGTGAGGCATCCCTGCCCATGGTGGAAGCTGGAGTAGATGATCTCTAAGGTTCCTTCCAACCTAAACCGTTCTGTGCTTCTCAGCTAACCTAGCTAAACCTAAATTTAAAAACAGCCTATTTCTTTAGTTTTTTTTTCTAAATGCTCCACTAAGTTATTAAAAAAATGTAATATTAAATATGATTTTTCTTGTTGTTATCAACTAAAATTTCATTTCTGATTTCTGAGACCAGGGTTGAAACTTTCCATAATGGTGTGGGAAATGAAAGTAGCCAAATATTTGAATGTGATTGAACTTACGTAATGAAACATAATACCATCATTCATCTCAATAGGCATGATGAAAAACCTCACACTTTTCATGCAGCCTACAAGTAAAACAAATGAATTAAAGTCATTTAATTGCAAAGTATTTCCAAAGCCATGCTGATAACTTTAAAATAACCACTATGCCCAATTTTAATAAGATAATGACAGCCTCATTAGCTTTAAAAATGTTCATCATTTACAGGAATGTTGTATTAGCATCGAGGGGACATTTTCTTTTAGTCAGATTAAAACTGTGTAAATAGGCCATTTGAAATGCTCACATTGTATATTAAAATTAACTATTTGGGAATTAATTCTTCAGCTTCTCATGAGAGTTTCCCTTATTCACACAAGAGGTCCCCACTGACTAAGGGCATTTCTCAGACATAACCAGATGACAATGGGACACGTATAAGAATTACTCATCTGAAAAATACCAACTCCATTATTCTCTGTCAAAATATTTGCTGATAATGTTTTTTTCCATGCAGCTGGCTGCTTCAGAATTCAGTGCTGTGCTGCAGAGGGCATTGCCTTCCTGAGCTCTGGGGGTGGATCAGTGGATGACAGGAATTAACCCAAGCCTAGATAAATCAACACAATCCTTTTAAAAGTATCTATCAGGTATATTTGTGAGGCCAGACTAATAACAGACCTTCTCCTACCTTAGAGCCACCTTGGGTTTTTTGAGGCTTATGCTTTAGGGCAAGTGGATAATTTAAAGGAAAATATCAGTGACAAATGCAGTGATTTGGAACCTCTTTTTGTTGCAGATCTCCAAAACCATCTAGTTAGCTTTTGGAGTTCTGTGTAGCAAGTTTTAGTCTCCTGACAGGTATCACAGAATCATGTAGCAGTAGAGGTCAGAAGGGACCTCTGGAGACCATCTAGTCCAACCCTCCTGCCAGAGGAGGTTGCACAGGGTGACCTCCAGGTGGGTTTGAAATGGCTTCAAAGATGGAGACTCCAGCACCTGTCTGGGCAGCCTGTTCCAGTGCTCCACCACCTGCAGCAAGACCTAAGGCAGTACTGTAGCAGGGCTGACTGCCTCTGTGATGTCAAACCCATCTCAGCCATGCTGTCCTCACTGCAAATTCAAGGCTTACACTTGCAAACCAGTACCTTGGGGTCAGCATCTACTGCCTCCTACAGAGCTGGGCTGGAACATCTCAGACTGCAGCCCTGTAAATTCAGAGGACCTACCAAAGCAATTGGAGCTTGGGCTGTGGTAGAATGCAGTGATAACACATCAAGTTTTTCTGTACATGTTAGGGAACTGACCAGGTTGAACATTATTTAGTTCAATCTGTGATGGTGAAATTGAGTAAAAGTGCCCAAGGGCTGCATTAGAAGCAGCATCCTTCCAGCACCCAGCTCTGTCCATAGGTATGGAACAACAGCATCAGTTGCCACGGTGATGGGGTTTGGAATATGAAATAACACATCCCTACTAGGAAAAAGATAAACCCAGGTGATTGAATCCTGCTCAAAACATGCTTACTTTTTACCAGCAAAGTCTTTCATAGTCCTCCAGAATGACTTCATGGACATCAAAGAGTCTGTGGGCCACAGACTGAAAACTTCTGGTTCAGCTGATGCACAGAGACAGTTAATTTCAGTATTCCTAAGTCACATGGCAACATTTTGATGAACTTATTGATGACCTAAATGTGGATACAGAGTTCTAGGTTTTATTACATTTTTCTAGTGCTTTCTAAGTTTTCTAGCCATGCTCTCTTGCACCTGTGGCTCTTGAAACCTCTCTTCCTCATAGGTTCTGTCCTGCTTATGTCATTGCTTTCTGTGACTTATTAAAAGAGACATTTATTTGAAATTAAGATTCTCTTGAGCATTTAAAAAACATCATCCAGTCATGTATTGAGAAGGATTCCTTGGGATTCAGAAGCAGCACTCGTTAAAATCTGTCAGCTACTCATCCTGTAATTTATACACAGAAAATCCTCATCAACAAGAGAGATGGAAATGTTTCCTGAGGCAATCTTGTTGCCTTTGTAATAGATCAGATTTGTGCAATATGGTACATAAGTCAAAAGAATGTTTGAAGAGTAAAGCCACAGATCCTCTTAAAGGACTGCTTCTCCTCTAAGTCTGGATTGAAGACTGCTATCTCCTATCCTACTCTGCTGATAGCCTAAATACATGAAAAATTATTTTTTAAGAGCAGCTTGCTGACTAATCCTATTTGCTCAGTCTCCATAGTCGAATGTTGAAAAAAAGAGTTTTGTTTTTTATTTCCTTTTTCTCAAAAAGTCTTGTTTATTCTTACTCCCCACTCTTTCCTTTTTGCAACAAACATTAAACAAAATATCTTGGCAGCTGTTGCAACCTCTCACTGCTCCACCCTGAAGCTTGCATTGAGAGATGCAAAAAGTAATATTCAGAAATCAGAATGTTCTTGCATAATCGTGTGGCTTTATTGGTGTATTTAACTGAAATAGCACAATCTGTCATTGCCATAGGGAAAAAAATATATTAGCATTTGAGTTGAGTCATTCCATTGAAGGGCAGTGGCAATGTTAATTGATGGGGAGTTTATTTCTATTCCCAGCCTCGATGTGAAGTGTTTGAAAGAGGCCAGCACTTATTCAGCAGCTGAAGTCAGAAGACTTTCGGACAGTTCCTAAGGAGTTAAAGGATTCTTTTAACGCTCAGCTCTGACAATGATCCCTTCAAGCAGGCGAAGAGGGGTGGTTGTAATAAAATAAAAATGGCATTGTGGGTCTGTGTGAAGAAATATCAAAGTCAACACGGAGCCTCGTAAGCAGACGGAAACTTTCCACTAACACGCAATTTTTTTTAAGACAAGGTGGAGTCTCTCTGGTGAGAGATGGAATCACTTTTGTCACTTAAATTAATTTGCCTTTGCATCTTGTAAATCATCTCATGCCACAAATAATTGATCAGAGACTGAAGCAGAAATGAACAGTTCAGGCTGTGATTTAAAGGGAATTAATTCTTAATTAAGTTGGCTTACTTTGGATTTTCATCTTTAGGGAGAACAGGCTGCTAAGCATTCACAATACTGTCACTTAGCTTAATATTAAGAAAAGCTTTCCTATGAGATTAAGGCACTCTTCATGTTAAAGAGAACAGAATGAAGCACCTGAAGTTCAGACTAAGAACCAGAACCCATACTGGGTGCGTGTGGGTGGCTGGTGTCAGCTACTAAGTGACTTTCTCATTGTCCCCAGCAGTGAGGCAAAATGGCAGGTTCAGAACCCCATTTGCAAAGGAAACAGGCAGCTAATCCAGAAGTCTTTTTGTGATCATCTCCCCTTCTTTGACACAGCTTCTATCAAGAATCTCCAGTAAGAATAATGCAGCCCCTTCTTTGTCATCTAATTCCAGTGGCTTGTGGGTGTTTATGTCTAAGAATGCTGAATCTTATTGCTGAATATTTCTAGACGTGCAGATGTTGTTTCAGGAGTTTTGCTTCCTTACATCTTGTGGTTCTTGATGTCAGTGTCGTTATTTACACAGTGTTATTTGTTAGCAAGCGAGTGTGTACTGTCACGGTGCTTTAACATGGTTTGGAAATTACCTTAGTCTAGCCAAAGATGAGAAGGAACTTAATTTCCAATTTTATTTTTTTTTAAAAAAAATTTTCTCTGGACTGAAACACTAATCAGAGGCATCTTGTATAAAGGAGGCAGGTGCTGAGAACATACATTAGGGTGGCAAACATGCCCTCAGAACACTTTGAATCATGCAAGCCCATGTATTTTGTGTAAGGTCTCTAGTTATTTTAGTTATCATTATTGGGGATTTGGCACACTTTGTATCAGGCTGTGCACTGAGCACCCAACCACAGAACAATTCCAAGGAGCTCTTTTTCCTCTGTATTTATTTTAGGTTTGGGGATAATATCATGTCATTTGTATATTCCCTTACCAAGTCTTTCAAAAACTGAGTCTCAGTTATAACATCAGTTGCCTTTGTATGTGTGTTGATCAGATCATGAGGGTCACACAATCACAGAGTGTCGGGGCTGGAAGGGACCTCTAGAGATCATCCAGTCTGACCCTTCTGCCAAAACCACATCTCCTAGGGCAGGACACTGCTGAGAAGAGCCTGGCACTTTCACCTTGACACCCACCCCTCATATTTATAGATGTCGATAAGCTCCCCTCTCAGCCTTCTCTTCCCCAGGCTAAACAGTTGCTGGTCTCTCAGTCTTTCACCATAGGAGAGATATTCCACTCCTCTGATCATCCTTGTTGCTCTCCTTTGGGCTCTTTTCAGCAGATCTCTGTCTCTCTTGAACTAGAGAGCCCAAAACTGCACACAGTATCCCAGATGGGGTCTCAACAGTGCAGAGCAGATGCTGTTCCTTCTCCAGTATATTTCACTGTGAGTCACTATTTCTACCTGACAACTTGATGTATTTTAGCTTGCTCTTTGATTAATTGCTTAAAATCTTTTCAGAAGTCAGGAAATGAAGCATTGTGGTCAGTGCTCCTGATTTCATTGCAATGATCATGAAGCCCTGTAACCAGGTGAATTTCTGCTATTATGTTTTTAGCCCTTGCAGCCATGGAGAAAAGGCAGGAAACATGCTTCAGAGGGCTGACAAGAAGAGAAGGCATCAGGAAGACTCAAAATGGACAAACCCCTCATGGTTTGAAGGCTGTCTCATCATTTCTTAGGTACTAGCTTGTATTGCTTGGCAGTCTGAGGGTAGGGAGATTTGCTGAGGATGTGAAACAAAGTCTGAAAACAGAGGTGATCTGATTCTTCACGTGCATTAGGGGTAGTTTTACAACATGTATTTATCTAACAGAGTGCCCCTGTATGAAATTATTTAATACAAGTATCAGTTTAGTATTTTTTTTTTGTGGCTATTTTTTATAGACTACTTGGTCATGAGGTAGAAAAAATAAAAGCAGAAAACAAAGGGAAGGGAAAACCAAAAGGAAAGTAGAGAAGACCCTGCCTTTGAAAATAAGAAATGTTAACTTCTGATGTAACTCTTTTTGCAGCATGTGCAAAGTTGTCCTATTGACTGACAAAGTTCTTGTGTTTCCCGTGGAGTGTATTTGTTCATTAGTGTCTCCAGACAGGGGTAGTTTAGCTTTTAATTAAAATACAATTTTCAGGTTTTTTAGTGTGTTAATGAGACAGCAAAAATGAATTCATTGAAAGAGCAACAGATATCTAGGCCTTACAGCAGTGAAAGTTAGAGCCTCATTAGTAGCTAATTATGCAGAACCTAGTATATAAATAGAGCTGTTATGGCATTTAGAAAAAGCCTCAGTGCAGTACCTAATGACATAAAATGTTTACAGTCTGTCCCGACTATGGTCTAATGCCTTGCTGAAGTAATTAATGGCATATTTAACAGTGACACAGCTGGAATCACAATTGCTTTGCAGGTACAAGTTGAGGGCAAGGGAACGTATAAAAGTCTTTGAGGAACAGATTATTTGCCCACTAATAAATGTGAGCGTTCCAGAAGCTAGAGGAGGAACACATGGTTTATGCATTAGGTGGGATAATGTCTCTTTCTGACAAGGACAGAGTATGCTGGGCTCTCACTTGCAGGTTTTCCAAATGTGAGCACTGATGTGCCAGAAATCCAAAGTGATGCTTTCAAAACTAGCTGAGACAATCAAGGCCATCTTCTCATAGCTAAAAAAGTGGAAATTATTGTGGAAGTCTTGCTAATCACAGACAGGACCTCCAAAGGTCATCTAGTCCAAGCCCCCCTGCAGTAAGCAGGGGCATCCTCAACTACATCAGCTTGTCCAGGGCCCTGTTGAACCTCACCTTGAATATCTGCAGGGATGGGAGCCTCAACTACCTCCCTGGACAACCTGTGTCAGCGTTCCACTGCCCTCGCGGTAAGGAACTCTTTCTTGGATATAAAAATAGCAGACAAGACTAATGATACACACAAGTTTTTAGCTGACTTGAAGGACATAGGTAATCAGACAGGCATATTCAAAAGAATACTTCAATGGCAAATTAAATAATGATTTTAAGACACTAAAGCATGAGTTTTTGCTCAGCCTAACAAGATCTATTTAACAAATTATTATTATTATTGTTGTTGTTGTTGTTATTATAAAATATATTATGGAATGCTAATAATATTCCACAAGACAATGCTTCATGTTAGAAGGAAAGGTGTGAGTGAGAATAGCTAATCAGAACTGTGCAGATACAGTGTGGTGAAAATCAGGCTGTGTACCACAGAGGTGGTGCTGGAGGAATTAGTAAAGGCAAATGTTGCATCTGGGGAAAGCTGCTGGCTACAGAGCCTGTCTAGCACATCAGAGGTAGTTTGGATAAAAGTGGAAAAAAAATATCGTGAAGTCTGGCAAGGAGGAAAAGGCAGATGAGGAAATGTTTATGCAAATAAAAAAGGCCTGTAAAATGATCTGTGCATTAGTCATGGTGATTCCAATTACTGTGGTATTGACTAGGAACCACAGAGCCACACAATCAATTAGATGCTTAAAAATACAAAAAGCTATTTCCTTGCTCAATTTGTTCAGCAGTCAACAAGTTTAGAGTTTGTTCTGGGAAATTATTTTGGTATGATGACCGAGTTAGAGACTGCTTAATGCATAGCTGGGAGTAGGTGAACTGAAATGATTTTTGCTATGAATTCAACGCTTTGTTTTTCAACCATAATGCTTAGTGAAATAACGTAGAACGATGGGAAGCATGCTCCTGTATTTTGCTCTAGCACCAGTGCATGTGTTAATGGCACTGTCAGCTGTAGTGGGAGGAAGAATTCGTGCCCCTCAGGTTGTGTTATGGTAGTTAGGAAAAGGAGTGATTTCCCATCTTCTTCATCTGTGTCTACAACTTGCTGCGTTCTTATCTGTCCTCTGAATACTGCCTTCAGTTTTGGGCTCCCCGATTGAAGAGGGACAGGGATCTGCTGGAGCAGCTCTAGCAGAGGGCTATGAGGATGATGAGGGGACTGGAGCACTGCCTGATGAGGAGAGGCTGAGGGACTTGGAGCTTTTTAGTCTGGAAAAGAGAAGACTGAGAGGGGATTTAATATCTGAGGGCTGGGGGTCAGGAGTTGGGGGACAGGCTCTGCTCACTGCTGCCTGGGACAGGACAAGGAGCAATGGATGGAAGCTACAGCACAGGAGGTTCCAGCTCAACACGAAGGGGAACTTCTTGACTGTAAGAGTCGCAGAGCCCTGGAACAGGCTGCCCGGAGAGGCTGTGGAGTCTCCTTCTCTGGAGACTTTCAAGGTCTGTCTGGATGTGTTCCTGTGTGACCTAAGCTATATTGTCTGGTCCTGCTCTGGCAGAGAGGGTTGGAGTGGATGATCTCTTTGGGTCCCTTCCAGCCCCTGACACCCTGTGATCTGTGATTCTCTGCTATTCACACCTGGCCAAAATGCAGTACTTGTGCTTTGCAAGGTACTTCTGTTGTTTGCTCGAACTGAGAAGAACTGAAATTTGCATAAATAACTTTTGCAAATCTGAGATGAAGGTGGGGAAGGGATTCAGAGAAAAAAAAAAATCACTTGATTTGAGCTTGAGAAAATTGCCTAGAAATCCTGATTTAAAGGACTCTCTTTAAACTATGGCTAGAAGCAGCAAGGTTCATGTCCATGTTGAGATTTGCATGAACATTTTTCTGTTTTTTTCCAGAAGTTCATATTTCATATAAAGGAGGGCAAGCAGGTGACTCAAGCTTTTCCTGATTTGTTAATGTTACAGATGACTTTTCAATTTGAGAGCCCTGGGATCATATTTGTACTGTATAAAAATGATTTGAAAGACATCACTTGAAAAGGAGCTATTAAATTAGGAGAACAGAAAATGTAGAGGAATGTAAGAAATGGGTGATGGCTTTGTGTGATTTTTAGGTTACTAACTGCACAATATATGGGAAGGAAGAATTAAAATGTCCTGTCTGATTTATGGAGAGATCAGATGAGGGATGGATCAGTTAATGTTCTTAAAATAGAATGTAAAGTAGAAGCGTGCCCAGTGGAGAATTTTTCAACAAAGAGTAGAGGATGCTGTATGGATAGATACAAGTCAAGTGGAAATAAAGCAACTAAGAGTAGTGGATATAAGGGGCCCAGGGGTTCCTCTCTTACTAGGGTATCTATAATCCCTATCAAAATCTATGCACAGAATTTAGATAAAAAATACATCTTCAAAGCTAACCAATGTAAGCCTTCACATTAGATCTCATCCCAGGGACATGTGGAGACGGATGTTCTTTGGCTAAATTAATCCTTAGAATGTTAATTAGTTCATTCTCTTTTTAGGTCTTTAAAAATATTGTGCTTTGTTTCCTTTATCTCACTTCCTCTAATGAATCAATTTTCACCTTGTACTGCCTTTTTTTTTTTTCTCCTTGCACCCCACAATTATGGTTAGATTTTAATGGACCCCAGGCACATGGCCAGTGGAGCAGGAGCACTCAGAATGAAACCAGTCACAGGAGAGAACTTGGGTTGGGAGAAACTGACCCTGGAAGAGATGATGTGCACGGGAGAAACACTCAGCAAGTGTGAAAAGACGTAGAGAGATGCCCCACATGATGGCAGTGCAGGGTCTGCGCGTTGGGCATCTCTAGGCGAGAGCAGCTCCTCTCGAGGGGGTCGGGACCTAGCGCCTCTGGTGTGTCACAGCCAGCCTTGTTCAAAAAGGCTTCCCTCATCCCCTGATACGTTGCTGTCCTCCTTTCTCAAGGAGAAGATGCTGATAAGGCTGTGCTCCTGCTAGTTTGTACCAGAGATCCTCTCTCTTCCTCTTTCTCTTTAGCTTACCAGGTGTATTGGTCTGGTGTAAGCTTCCCCGAGACTCAAAGCCTAACAGAACAATAACATAAATAGGATGGCTGCCAGCTTTGGAAAGAATTAGGTAGAGAGAGTGGAAAGAGGCAAGACACCCAAAGAACAACCTTGCTCCCGTTTGGGAGTTAAAAGGGAAAACTTTAACAATAAATAAGAGGTGTTTAAGGTAAGGGGATTTACAAAAAGCTGTAGGGAAGGGAAATGAGATAGAAAATATATACAAAACCAGATTGATGGCAAAGGATGGAGATAGATTCGGGAGGTGGTTGCTCCACCACATGGTGGGCTGGCAACGTGGCAAAGAGGAGCAGCAGGACCAAGGTGCTGCTCTCAGGCAAGGCAGGGCAGGGAGAGAGAAACAGCAAGTTCCTCTGCTTTGATAGGGGTCTAGACAGGAAGGGGTAACCATTGCACCTGGGGCCAGGTTCAGACCACCCCCAGGAGGGGTTAACCCTTTACACCAGCTGGTTTTAAATCAAATTAAGAGAAGATAACCATGAAATGCATCTCATGACAACCAGTGACTGAGAAGCAGAGGGAAAGCCAGAGTAAAACTCATGCTGAGAGGAACCCACAGTACAACTCACAAGCCCAGCTCCTCCATGGGGCACTCACTAGCCCATGAGCCCACGAGTCCTGCTTTGAGGGGCTGCCTCTTAGTCCCTCTGAGGTGGAAAGCATGTGGAAGGCAGCTGGAGGTAACTGGAGGTGGAAAAGTGCTATGGAGGTTTCTCCTTTACCATGGGGAGAGACAGGGAGTGTGTGGAGAAGAACTGCAGCAGGAGTTCTGTTAACTTCTAATTGACTATCTCCTTCTAGTGAGATTTTTGAACTGTGTTTACTTACCCAGGCTGCCTCTGGCTTCCCCTGAGCCAAACCCTTTTGAACTTGGTAGCCAGAGGTACACTAAATTCTTCTCGCCGCTGTCCTACAATGTAGCATGTGCAGCCTGTAGGACATGTTAACCTTGGAAACTGAATTGTGATGGCTTTAGTGTTTTAATTAGTAGCAATGAGACAATAATATTAACAATATAATAATTAGCAATTAATGGCAATGAAACACATAGAAATTGTCTGGTTCAGCTGATGTACTGCAAGGGTTTCCACAACCCCCATTCCACCTGAGACAGGCTTCCCTTGTCAGCTGCGCAGTATTATGACACTGAAATTCAGGAGAAGAAAGTGATGGCATCTGTTAGTTTCGTTGGGGTTTTTGGGGGTTTCTCTTTGCTGGGGGGTGGGGTGTGTGGTATTGTTAGGTTTTGTTTGTTCATTTTTTCTCCCCCCTACCAGTTAAGAGAAATATCCTCACAATTCCTAATTATATAGGGAGTGAAAAGCATATTTTATGGATTTATTTCCTGATCCTGGCTTGGCTCAGGAGTTTGAGACCTCCTCTGAAGCTGTTATATATGTATTACCAAATATGTACCATCAAACTACTTTGCAGCTACTTAAATCTGATGCTTTAGAAACCCTTTAATATCAATTTCTGCCAAGGCTTTGATATTTTTCTGCTTTCATTATAAAATAAATAATCTGTATAATATTGTGGTTATTAATGTAAATTACTTCATGTATCAGATCAATGATGGAATCAGCTAGTGGAAAAAAGCGCTGGTAGATTAATCTTGATTATGAAATTTATGGATCAGAATGGAATGAGATATTGTAATGTAGCAGGGCAAACCTCATCTTTATAGCTACTTTTTAATTGAAAACCCTACATAAGTAGTAATTCAAAGCCTTCTTTTTTCCCCTTTTATTAATTCATATATTTATTAAGAAAAATATGCTTCTGTTGTGTGGCTGTGGAAAGTATCAAATTAATTCTAGATGAATCCTCAGTAAAGATGAAAAGATGAGGATCCCTGGAGGAATGGCATGTGGTTGAGCTTGCTGTGTTGCTTTTAAATGGCTCTCGGTGAAGGACTCAAACCAGGCATTCTTGCAAAAACAGATTCAGGCAATGACCTTTCCTCAGTACCATGCTGAGACAGTCAGATCTGCTGGCCACAGCAGAAACACAGGGGGAGTTGTATGCATCCAGAATGGAGGATAATACAGAAATTGAAATGGAAAGGCAAGAAGAGAATAAATATGAGGTCATTTGCTTTTAATAAAAAGAAACACTGAAATCAAAGTTAACTATAAAGAAAATGATGTAAAAACCTTGAAGAAACTCTGAGAAGTTTATTAATTTGCAAATACCCATTATACTTCCTATCTTCAGCAGAGGAATGTACATGATCTCTGGAGTGACAGCACTGCTAAACTGTACTGACAGCCTGGCTTGTACGAGCAAGAAATGCAGCGAGAGCTGCAACCCTTTTCCTTCCCTCTGAAGAGATTAATCATGGCACCTGAGCTATCAGAGATTAAAGCACCAGCTTGTGTAAAGAACTTTTACAGTGCTCGTCAAGTGCAAGAAGGTAAACCCAATGAGCTAATCTATTGCAGCCCTGTCATCAGGTCTGTAGTAACCCCTCACACAGCGTTGCCATGCTGCAGCCTGCCACCGTTTGCCAGCTGGGAAAGGCTTTTGCTCCAAACCAGCAGCTTCCATCCTCTGTAGCAGGGAGCTGTGACAAACATTCGACAGGCTTCGTGACATACGTAGCAGAGACTTCATCTGCTTTGTGAGCCATGAGAAAATGTGATTAAATGTGCTGTCCACTAATGGGAGCAGCATCAGGATTCCAACCAGGGAGTAAGAGGATTAATCTCAAGAAGATCAAATGTGGTATTTTAGGGAAATGTGAATCATCTCTCTCAAACAATTGTAACAAGAGTGCAGCTTGTGCTCGTTTCTATTGTATCGACTCAGACTGCTCTCACAGGCATTTGATTTATTCCTATATTTCTAAAGTAGATCAGTATATTTATTTCTGCTGGTTGGGTCACCTACAAATCAGTTGGCCTGGCACACTTTCCAGTGAGCTGCTTTAGCAACCGTATCACTGACTCCAACATTTTGTCAGTGTCCTTGACTTCCCTAAGCATAAAACAACACTGGGAGAAAACCCTGCAACAACTGCAGTAATCAAGGTAGAAATCTCTGGGATAAAAACATAATTTTCTATTAAATCTACCTGGATGTTGTAGTTATTAATTGTCATCTTTAGTTATTTAATTCTTAGGAACAAGATAGATGGAAGCATAAATGATAAATGGGTTTCTAAAAGAAATCAGCTTGGAGAATTTAGAGAAATCCAAAGACTCAAAGACTTAGCGCAAGAAGATAGCTCATAGTTGGTATGACAAAGCTATGAAGACCAATGCCTTGTTTAATAAAATAATCACCTTTTATGGGCTACATCTTCCAGTTGTAATAAATACACTTTTATAAAATAAAATCTAAGCTAATAGGGCTATTTAGCTAATCATTACTGGAGTTAAATATATTATGATACAGTTAATAATGCATTTGCTGTAGTGATACATTATCTGAAGTAGTCTGGGTTCGTTTTTGTTGCAGATTCTGCCCTCTTTTAGGGGAAAGTTGTTCTCCCAGTCCTCCTTTTTTTTTTTTGACTTCTACTTAAATTCTGAGCTGACATTAACATTTTGTGATATTGTCAATTGTTTCTGTTTCTCTTTCAAATAAGCTTTGAAATAATCAATATTAGTCTTTGTTACAAAGCCCCATTTTTGTTTAGCTGTGTCCAGGTTGTTCCTAAGTCTCCTTATTTCATTTAAACAAGGAATTAGAAATAGAGAGAGGTATGTTCACTTCCACTCTTCAGCCAGCCAACGTTACTCAGAAGAAACAAATGTGTATGAGGTTGAGTAACAAAAGCATTAAAAGCAGTAATCCTACGTCAGCTTTTTCTTCTTCATTGAAAATCAGATTTATTGTGTTTGTCTTCTTTCCAGAGTGGTTTACATTAATATGGAACGCAGGCTACATTATACAACCCTTCAGGATTTGTGTTTATATTGTAGGTATTGCTTCTTTCAAGCTTCTGGTTATTGTTAGATTATATTTTATGTGTCCATAATGCAGGAGAATGTGGACTGTAATGTGACCCTTCTGCTTTTTATATTACTTCACATCAAACACTTTACCACCGTGTGCACAAAATGCACAAAACACAGTAGGCTGGCATTTATTTCAGCTTGGTTTTGGGGAGCTGGGGGATACTTTCTTTGGAACAGTGTGGTTGAGATGCTGGTATGAGTTAGGATGTCATAAAGCTTTATCACGGAAGGGATATGAATTTATCCCGGGTGGCATCCTGTGGATTTATTCTTACCATACGCAAGCAGACCCATTTTGGAAGCTGGAAGGCACAAAACCACAATCAGGCCAAGGTGGCGCTTCAGATCCAACCTTTCTTTTTTGCAGGGAGCTAACTGAGGTGTCCTTCTGCATTGCTGGATACCCCGAGTGAAATGTGCTGTCTGCTTAAACCTTTTTGCTTGCCACACAAATTCTCTTGCAACCTGTAACTCACTGAAACCTCTGACTTACAAAAACGCTGTATATCTGAAATAGAATTGCAACCAAACTCAGGACTGCAAAATAGAGAAACCAAAGCTGAGAGCTTGTGTTCATAGGTAGCTTATTCTGTTCTTGAGTATCCACATCTTCCCTTACCCATCTAGGGCAGGGGCAGAAGTAAATATTGATGTGCAGTTCAGAACAATGTTAACTCTTTTTAATAGTTTCCAACCATAAATCACATCTGCTGCAGTGCTCCCTGCAATGTTGCAGAGAATGGACTGGAGAAATACTCTGTCAGCTAAATGTAGCTGTTGAAAGAGGTTGTGAAAGCATATAACAATGTAGCCACTGGGATCAATTTTTATAATGTGCAGCAATATTCAATAAGTCATTAACAAGATTAATGACATCTAATAAAAAATGCAAACTCCTATTCCGTATTTTACTCAGCTCACCGTAGCTTAAAATTGCATTTTATGATTTTATTAGACATATTACTTATTTTTTTTCCTCAGACTGGCCATTTTATTTAAGTTAAAACATATTAAATAGATTTTTTTCCCCACAGAGAAATAGGATTAAAAAAAAAAAACTTTAAACAGTAAAGCACCTTTATAACAGAAATAGGTACCTGATCAATAGGCTCGAATCTGTTCTATTGCAGTAGCATAAGGCTCAGAGTGAGGTTTTGAGAGTGGGGCAGTGCATAATTGCACTACCTTAGGGAAGTGCCTGGCATATAAGAAATGTTTTATCCCACTTGTGAATCGCCTTGTGGAGATTATGTCTTTTGCTGACTTACATGTCGGCGAGAGCCCTGCTCAATCTCTCTGTAATTACCCTCAGCCTGTTCAAGGAGAAAGCACTGCCTTTGCAGGAGCTGCTTCATCCATCCCCTGTGCAGACCTGTAGCCAGAGAGAGCTGAAGCCATTTGCGGTGAGAAGGGAGGGGATGTGAAAACTGCTGTGGCCCTTGAGCTGCCCGAGTGCAAAATATGAGACAGGAGAGCCAGTGGCAGAATCTGGCTCAGGGGTCTTCTTTTTCTTGTTAATGTCTTAAATTGTAGCCCATGGGAGGATAACTGCTGCAAAAGGATATTCATAGAAGCACAGTTGAATGTGTTCCAGTGTGGAGAGAACCAGCTTGAGGAGACCTTCAGTACCACTTGTCTAGGTGATGCTGTATGATGTGCAGAGGCATCCTGGTTGCTCTCAGTAACAGTTGTGAGATTTCTAGACTAATGAATGGGAAGTGACTCAACCAAAATCAGTAACAGAAACAACTTACTCTTTGCCAGTGATTAAGAGTGAAAGAAATTTAATAACCACCTTCCTGCATCTGTATAAAGCCTGTCTTTATTACTTCTCATCTAATCTATTTCTTGAGAGTATTTCATCTGGGCTAAATAATTAAAGCTTTGTGCAGCACCCGAGAAGCTGCTTGGCTTTCATGTCCTACTACATTGTGCTCTTCCTCAGCAAAATTTCTCTTAGGGATTTATTGTAGCCCTGCTGCTTTCACATGCCGTTGTAGTAGGCTGGCTCTGAGGGCTGCTGTCCTTCTAAAACCCCCACAACCCCAAGCTGAAACTGGGCCCCAGTAAGAAAAGTTCAGTGGGTGTAGTGGCAATTCTTTCTCAGCATGGTTTCAATGAGTTGTTGTGCAGGATACTTGTGACACATCCTTTCGTGCTCCAAGGGATTCTTCCCAACAAATTCTCCACAGCAGAAGTGGCCAGTGTCAAAATGCAGTCAGTCACCATTTATTTCTTCTTTTGCACATGTTTTGCTTAATTAATAGCTACCTTGAATCTTCTTTTCGAAAGCTTTGCTCTGGAGACCAGATCCAAGATAAGTGTATTTCTGTGATTTAAAAGTTAATTTAAAGGATCCATAGGCTGTTACAGCACGCAGGAACAAAGCTTAGTTTTGATTCATATAAGTCTCAGGTCCTGGATTGATTGGTTTAATAACGTTTCTTAATAAAGTAAACCAAATTCCTATTCCTGTGGACCCATGGGATGGAGAGGAGGAAGTTTCAATCTCCTTATAACTTGTTGGCTTTGACTTGGCAGAGGATATTAGAGTGCTATGATTTGCAATTATTGTTTTCTAAGCCCTCTCCATTACACTTGAAAATGCATGTATTTACCAGATCTAAGTGAGATTTCAAATGTAGCTCTCCAGTGCACTCTGGGTATTTATTTCAGTGCTCCTTTTGCACCAGTTCTTTTGTGCTTCCAGTGCTTTGGGGTCCTGAGGCTGCCCTTCAGGAAAGCAATCTTACTGTAAGGAGATGATTAATACCACATTTCAGTGATTTCCTCCCTTAGGAGTTAAGTTAAATGTTTACTGCTTAGTAAAATCTCACCAATCCCCATTTCTTCTCTACATGCAGTTTTGTGGTTGATCCCAATTCCATTCTACTGGTTTTGTGGGAACAGGGAGATTTGCTGCAATGGTTTAAATGTTAGAAGCCATCTGGGAAGGTTCTGGCTTATACCAAGTGTTAACTTACTGTATTCTTCCCAGAAAACACCTAGAAAAGTTGTGATTTTATGCATTCTGGCAGGGCCTTTAGGAGGTGATAAATGGGGGCAGTGACCTTCAAACTAGAGCTGGTGTTGGATTGTAAAACTCATTTGTTTTCAGCAGAAGGCATGTTCCAAATGTAATGAGCTTCTAAAAATCTGTCTGCTTGAAGTCTAGACATGAAAGAGATATGTGTTTGATGTCATTGAGAGACTCCAAAACAAGGTTCTGGCTGAGAAACAACTGTCCCTTTGAATTTGCCAAATCTGTTGTGTTAGATAAAGCTCAGTAACATTTCAGGTATATGTGGCGAGGTACAAAACGATTCTTTCCCAAAAGTGTTTTCTTCTCACATTCTTCAAATGGATGTGAATGCAGAGGACATCAGCTGCTGGGCATGCTTACAAACGAGGGTACAGATAGCAAACCTGGGAAGTGAAATGTGGAAGGTACCTAAACTAGGAGAATGCTTCGGGAAGAGGGCAAAGAGAGCACACAAAGGGCAGCTTCACTGAGGCAGATGCTAAGTCTGCTTCTGGTACTGCCTCATGGCAAAGCCAACTTTTCCTTCTCATTATGAAATTCTCGAGCTCACACTTGTATGCTTCCTGCGATTCAGAGGCTCATGGGAGAGAGAAGAAATTAACATGAACTGTGGGATTTGACATGCTTCTTTATAACCTAGCAAGTCGTATACATTCCCTAATTATGAGATTCAGAAACAAAGATTTTGTTTTCCCAAGGTTCAGAGAACCAATGAAGGTAACATACACAGCCAGCATGATTTGAAACAGGGAGAGGTAACTTAAAATTCTGGTTGTATGGAAACTTTCAAGGCCAGGTTGGATGGGTCTCTGAGGAACCTGCTCGAGGTGAAGATGGACCTGCCTACTGCAGAGTGATTGAACCAGATGATCTTTAACAGTCCCTTCTAACCCAAGGTGTCCTAAGCTTCACATCTTTGGGAAGAAAAGGTTCTATAGCTTCAGAGTGAAACTGCTCTCAAATAATGCTGTGATTTGGGAACAGAAATCATAAATGACAAAAATCTATTAAGAGTAAGGGAATTTATGAGTCAGCTTCTTGGGATCCTCTGGAAGACCTTTGGAGAATTCAGACACAAGCTGACATATGAGAATTGAAAATGCAGAAATAAACAAGTAGGCAGAAAGGTACAAAGCAGAATCAAAACCCACGTTGAAAATTAAGGGGAAAAAAAAGATAATAGATGTGGGTTTGGGTTTTGCTGTCTGAGGTGGAGCCCATTATGTCAGTTTCTGCCAAAGAAGAGTTTGTGCCTATTAAAATATGTCTCAAAAATACAGTTAGAATGGATGAAGAAAGGCCTGGATGCAGAAATCATCTGACATTTAGCTTGTCTTTAGTGGCCTTACTTAGGCCTTCTTCTACCACACATTTGGAAGCTTTTTAGACTAAAAAATAATGTTCCTTCCTCCGCACATCTTTCCTGCTTTAAGCACAGATGTCTCCTCTTTGCCAGACTGAAAATCTTCCCAGAGGAGCTGATGGCTTTCCCCTGAGGAGGAGCATGGTGATGCCTTCTCCTTTCTGCTGAAGGCTGAATACACAGGGGCCTATACCAGCTGCAGAGTTGTACTGCCAGCTTTGGGAGAACGGTCATTCTGTGGGTGATTCATTCACCAGAAAGGTCAGCTCCAGACACAGCTGTTTTCCACCCTGGTGCTGATTTCACCAAATGCACACTGCTGAAGTTTTCAGGATCAAGAAAAGATTAATTAGGTGTTCCAGGGGACTTCCAGAAATGTTCTGCAGTATTGTTAATAGCAAAATCATTCCAAGTGGCACTCCGCTTGGTGTCTTAGCGGAAGGAGCTTGGGAAGAGATGTCATGAGGTGAGAAAACAGCTAGCTGGAAGGAGAGCCATTATGTAATAGGATGGATACAGCTATTAAGTTGGAGAATTAATCCTTCAGTAAGAGGATACGAAGTGAGTTTATGGCCTAAAAATGTGTTAGTTAACATTTATACCACGCATCCATCTTTCTCCAGCTCTTGGCTGCGTGCTCAGAGCCGGCGTCGGCTGCTATCCGACCGAGTGACAGTGGTTATGTACAGCAAAGTGATTAATGTCTGTTTGAGACAATGGGAAGGTTGTTTCCATCATTTACAGTGCTGCTTTATGTACAGCATATATGCAGAGTACATGAGGTACGCTCCTAACAACACAGATAGATGTTTTATTGATCTCCTTCTGTTCCACTTCACTAACTCTGCCTATTTTCAGTGAGCCTTAGCACCAGGCTAATCAAGTATGCATTTACAGTCAAGAGTGCACGTAGCTGTCTGGAGAAACCAGGTCTAATGAATTCAAAGATATAACAGACTCTAAAACTTATGGTGAAGAGAGGAAGAGCGGGGGAAAAAAAGTAATAATGTTCTGAGGCAGTGAGGTTAAAATGATTTAAAGCACATGAGGGACCTAAAAATAGGAGTTGTCATTTCAAATGGCAAATGCAAATTGCACTCTGAAATTAAAAGACATCTAGGCAGATTTTGCAAATGAGAGTTGTGTTCTAAGCTGTATATATGCTCTTGAAAACACTCACCTAAACTGGCAGAGTTTATGCAATGCCAAAATAAAAGAGGAAGAGAGAAATATTAAGTAGAGTGATGAGAAATACAGGGCTTGTATGTGCATACATTTTCAACATGTTTTTCTACTAGGACTTTCTATATAAAAATCTAACTACTTGGTAAATATTGAAAAACAGAAGTGCTTGAGCTGGCTGGGAACACAAAAATTGTGATTAGAATCTGATTAATTATTAAATAACAGCTTCAGTAATATCTTTTTTCCTGGTAGACATAGTGCAAGTTGGTGTAACATATGAAGGTAATTGAGAAAAGCATGTCTTTATGTACTACACGTTATATCCAAATGGATTCAGTTAAACCCAAGTCAACAGTCAGTGCCTCAAAAGTTAGGGAATAGCTACTATGAACAGTTTGAGGGCATGCTTAATTTATCCCCATTTGTGTTTTTGGTAATAGCAATTGCATCGCCATATGATTTTTTTCTGTAGAGAAGATCACGAGTGTACAGTAAATTTACAAGTCAAAGTGCTTAAAGAGGAATGACACTAATTAAATAAGCAAATGAGTAAAAGCAAAAGATGATGGTGTACACTTTACCATGGAGTGGACTTCTTCGGGTGTATCAAGAGCAGATGCTAGATGCAGTCTTTGTGTTTTTCTTAACCCTCCGAAACAGTAGAGGGGACATTAATTCAATTATAAACTAAATTCACAGCATTGTGAAGTTCTAAAGTAACAGTGTGAAGAGAAAGAAATCCATTAAACTGGACTCAATAACATTAAGGTTATTGAAAGGGAATGTGTTATAAACCATGATTTCCTTTATTATTATCACATCATGGAAGCCACTTATGTAAATGTGCCTGAGGTATCCAACTTGCTGACAACAAAGCAGTTCTCAGGAAGCACTTTTACCCCTGTTTTATAGAAGGGGGTAATTAAGTCATGGAAATAAAAAGTTATTAACCTAAATTCCCACTGGAGCAGAGATATGAATGAGGATTTTTGTGTTCCAGGCTAGCAGCTAGAACACAGAGGGATTTATCCTTGTAGCATGAATCTGAGGGGAAATGGAGACCTGCTTGATTGTGAAGGAATTTATCATATTTTAATTTTCGTTGCACTGTGCCATAATGTGGAAAATCTTTCAGAAAGATGATGGTCTGAGAATTCCATCAGAAGTATGCTGCATGCTAGGATTCTGGTGGATCTAGTGGAGAAATAATCACACTCTAGGGTTATGTTATCCCTAAAGTCTAGCATGATGAATTGGTCTGGCTAGGCCAGCTGTACTACATTTGTGTTAAAAATAACCGCAGGCTAGGATGATCCGAAGCATTTATCAAACACGATTCTATCAATATTATAAACATTATGCTTCTTGGCATTGCTTCTTTTAATTGCCTTTTTTTCCCCCCAGTAATATTTGAGTAGTTTTTTCAGAGATGAAAGAATAATTAGTGAATGCTGACATGCAAAATGGAACAGGAACAAATTTGTGTCTCATCATAGTGCCAGAGCAATTTCTAAGCCTTGCAAAGACATTTTCTCATCAGTTTTTGGCTACCCATGTCTAGAGTAGTAAGATATTTCTTCGTGTGTTATCGTGATCTCTCTACAATCCTTGAAAGAAGGCTGTTGTGAGACTGGCACTGATCTGTTCTCCCAAGTAACTTGCAATAGGATGAGAGAATAATCAGAATCACAGAACTTTAGAGGTTGGCAAGGCCCTCCAGAGACCTAGTCCAATCCCCTTGCTAAGGCAGGATCACTCAGGGTAGTTTGCACAGGGATGTATCCAGGCGGGTTTTGAAAGTCTCCATAGAAGGAGACTCCACAACCTCTCTGGGCAGCCTGCTCCAGGGATCCATTAATATCCAATGTTAATATGTATTTTGTCAACACCTTAAGGAGCTCTTTGTGTCTACAGGCACAGAGTACCTTTTGGTGATTTTTACAGGAAAAAGCAGTGCTTAATCACAGACTTGTTATGAAAATTACTTGGAAGAATATTCCCTGCAAGACTCAGAGCCTGTGGTTCCCACAGAAGCTCATCAAGATGGGCAAAATGAACTAAAATCTTCCAAATGGTCTATATATGAAAAGTAGTAGCTCTAGAATTAGATCTCCTCATGTGAGAGGAGAATTTTGGTGCTGAATCAACATGTTGTAAGACAAAATCTAAAGGAAGAATGTACTAAACTGGATTATGAAATTACAATTAATGCTGTGCAGTAATGAAGCTGTAGACGAAACTGCTCCAGTAGCAACTGTAATTATTCCATAAATTAAAGGAGAAAATGCTTGAGAGAGAATTCTTGTGAAGCACTTTACACAATCTGGCTACTCTAGCTGCACTTTTCTTATCAGCTCCCCAGTCCATGGGTGGCACAGGGAGTGTTGAGGTATGTGTACTCTGTATTTTTTTAATGTGTTGTGTAAATACTTAATTTACTAGTTAGTTAATAATGATGAAAAGCGTGATTAAATAAAGGTGCTGGTTAGGTATAATTAGCACAGCTGTTTCTGGCTGCCTTTCAGATGCCAATGATGTTTATTTCATGACAAACGTTTAAGACAAAATAGAGCCACTGGGAATAGTTTAAGGATTCTTATCCCAGGAGCTGCCTCACCAGCGGTTTCTTGTCAGAAGTCAGCCAGAAGACATAAATAGCAAGGAGCATCCTGCCCTCGGGCTGCCCATTAGCAAGGGGAGCAGCGAGAGCTAGATGCTGTGGTCTGAACTGCGCCAGCAGGAGGATGGCATCCCTTAAACAAACAACCCAAATCACTGCGCACTCAAGATGCTTCTTAGTCTTTTTTTTAGGAACCAGAAGTCTTTCTGTGCGTATTCGAGGGTGTGAAGTGACAAATGAGGAGGATGAAATGTGATGAAAACATGGGCATCAGCAGGAGGCAGGCTGGCCTCTGTTGGCCAGCTATTACCTCAGGAATTGTGCATTTCCCCCCACTTTTTTTCTTTTATTTTCTAGGTTAACCTAGGTGTAGGTCAGCTTGTGATTGAAGCCCTAGCTTGACTTTTGAAGCTTAGCGGATTAGACTTGCCTGGTGGCAGCGTGGCGCAGATAAAAGGCACCATTCAGTCAGACCAGCCTCCAACAATTGGTACTCGACCTTTGTAAATGCCTACTTTTAGCAATGCTTCTATGACTGTGTGTGGATGAAGTCATCGGCTCCTCTGGGTGTGGATTATAAACAAACTGGAAGTGGGATGTAAATCAGGACTCTGTAGAGATCATCAGTGAGCAGGAATCAATATTAAGGAAATTAGAAAATTTCAAATATTTTTTGCTCTGATAAATAAATTGATTAATTTAGGCTCTTTGGAGAGGATGCACTTCTAGCACCGGAGTGGAGATCTGGTTATCTGCTTTTCACCCTGCTCTGCTATGAAATAGTGACAATATATTTACTCGAAGCTTTCTCTGTAAACAGTCCTAGTGGCTTTAGATTTTTACAGTCTCATTTCAGTTAATGCTCATAATTTACATGCGCAGATAAATATATCCTACAGATACATCCTACCTATAATAAATAAATAGAAATATTTATAGCTAATAGCTTTGGGATTAGAATAGCTCTTGCTTTTTTAATCTCTCACTTGTCTGGGTACCTGGAATTTCCCCCCATTCCAGTCAATGCAACAAGGCATTTCCTCTTTAAGAAAAAAGCCAATTATTTCTATTCTAAGCAAGCTCCCAAATGAGCAGCTTGTCTGGCCCCCAAGGCCAAGATTATAACTGTTCTCGCTGATCCGTCATATCAGCCATGCTCCTGCTATCAGGTATAATGATGTAGCCTCTTGTTACTACCATTCATTGTAGTTTTTACCCTGTGTTAAACTATCAAAAGAGTGTGACACCTACCATGCTGTCTCTGGGTGCCTTTGTTAGTGTCACCCCCTGAACACATTTAACACAGTTGTGTCACGGTTACAACACTCCAACAACCCACTGGGATTTAAAAAACAAATTTCCATCAGTACCAAAGTGGGCTCGAGGATGCAGCAGCCCCAAAACACACCTTCTCTGAGGGTGGGGATGTACAGATCCTGTAGGAGGGATAACTTGAGTCTAGGTGGCATAGTGCTCCCACAGAAAGATGTGGTAATTCCCATTAAAATTTTGTGTCCATCTGTTATAGTTCTTCTGATATAGACTAGCAGCTTGGTATGAACAGTCAGGTCAACAAATGCGGCTCCTCCTCCTCCTGTGCTTTCTGAAACCTGGTGTTCTTCCTCTCCTTTTGGTGACTAGAAGTGGAAAGGTCCCAAACAAATGGATGTGCTATCTTCCTGACATTAGGCAGCATGTATTACCATACCCGATGTGGAGTGACTACCCAGGCGGTTGAAAAGCAAAATGAGGCTGAACTGCTAATAATGCAATTTGAATATATCATTAAAAAAGCAATGACTAAAGAAACTGACATCAGAAGTAGTCTGATGGTAAAACCTGCTTTAAGCAAGCCAAATCAGTGCACACCACAACTGGCATCCTGCACCACCTATGACAAGGCCCCCAGTACTTTTCATATCCAAGTGGCTGAAGTTATGGCAGCAATATTAGGAATTACTGCCAAAAAGAAAATGCAAGGGCAAGGAAGAAGAGCACTAGGAAAAGAAAAAAATCTCATCTGTAATCTTTGAGGCTTTGTTTTATTTAAGCAATAGGGAAGATGAAAGAACTGGGATTTTGTTGGGGTTTATTTTATTCCCTAATGTGTTCTACTTCACACTTTAATTTTTTAGTTTAAAATCAAGTTCTGATAATAATGGAGTTTTCTGAAAGGCTTTGGGGGAAACATATGTGTAGAAGATATGAGGAGACTTGTGAAAGCAGAGTTTGAAAGTTGAAGTGGTTTTTAGTCAGAATGTTAAAAGAAATGCTGGGGGGAGGGGGGAAATGACAAGAAAATAACAAATCCAGAAAAAAAAAAAAAACCAAAACAAACAAACAAACAAAAAAACCCAAAGAAATTGTTATAAGGAAAAATTTGATTTCTGTAAGAAAATTCCTCAGACTTAGTAATTGCTCCTGAAAAGAAGGGAAAATATTTTTTCTATTTGAAGCAATTCTATCATTGGGCAAATGAATATCCATTCAAATTTCTGTAACATACCACTGACAAAACATGGGGACTTTTTCAGTTCCTGTGTTGAAATACCCTGTCTTGTAAGCAGTCGATAAAATAGGGTCAATTTACTAATTTCTGTTAAAGCAAGTATGGGGAAAAAACTTCAGACTAAAGGATATTGACAAATTTTAGCTGCAGTTTGGACCTTTGTGGTTCACAGATGTCTGCATACAGCCCTGCATTACTGCTGGCAGCGTTTGCACAGCTTAGAGATGTGAACCCCTATTTAAATGCATATTCCTGTCAGGAAGTCAACCCTCACCACCGCATTTAAATCTGTGCTCAGCCTTCAATATTGCTGAAATCTCAGTGGGACTTAACGCTGAAATGCTGCCCTTAAGGGAAATTTTCCTGAGGAAGTAATTTTCTGAAGCATGGCCTGTAAATGCTCTGCAAAAGAGCAGAGTGTCCTTGTCTTGGTGTTCCAAGAGGCTCCCATCAGCTAAAACCCACCAGCTCTGCAGGGCTTCCGAAGAAGCTCTTCTGTCACACGTCTGCCACATGTGTCAGTCACATTTCCAGCTGGCAGTATGAAAACCAACCTGCAGAAGCAGCTAGCTTTGTCATAAATTTAAGCTGACGACTTCTCTGCAGGGCTTTCAGTGAGGATCTTTTCTTTTAAAAAAAGACAAAAGAACGAAAGCGTCAGCCCCGCTGCGATGACCGAGCACCGGCTTAGAGCGCACCCGCACGTACTGCTTTGCCTTCAGAGTCCATGGCAATGCCATGTGTCGCATAAAAAGCACTCCAAGTAACTCATCACAGTGACACAGCTGTAGGATCATCGACTGCTTTGGCTTGGGAGAGAGTTTTAAAGGCCATCTGCACTCGGCAGGGACATCCTCCACTAGAGCAGGCTGCTCAGAGCCCTGCCCAGCCTGACCCAGAACGGTTCCAGGGAGGGGACTTTCCCACCTTTCTGGGCATTCTGGTCAAATGTTTCATCACTCTTGGTGTGAAAAATCTCTTTCTTATATCTATTGTAAATCTCCCCACTCTTAGCTCAGAACTGTCAGTCTTTGCCCTTTCACAAGAGGCCCTACCACACTGCCTGTCCTTCCCTCTCCTGCAGGTTTCCTTTAGGATGCACAAGGTCTTGCTGGAGACTTCTCCTGGCTGAACAACCCCAACTCTCTCAGCCTCTCCTCACAGCAGGGGAGTTCCATTCCCCTGATGGTTTTTGTGGCCCTCTCTGGACCTGCTTCAACAGGTCCATATCCTTCTTGTGCTGGGGTCTCAGCAGAGCAGAGGTGCACAATCTCCTCCACCTGCTGCCCACACTGCTGGGAATGAGCCCAGGACATGGCTGGCTTCCAGGCTGTGTGCACACATTCCCAGCTCACGTCCAGCAGCTCATCCACCAGCACCCCTGAGCCCTCGTTTACAGGGCTGCTCTCCAGCACTTCATCTTCTGCTCATGTACCCGGTTTTGCCATTTGAGGGGATGCCTACATTGGATGCCAGGCAGCACCTAAGGCTAGTGGTCTTCCTTGAGGGACAAGAACAAACAAGGCAGTGGAGTGCATAGAATCAGAGTCAAGCAGATTGGAGGAGACCTCCAAGCTCATCCAGCCCAACCTAGCACCCAGCCCTAGCCAATCAACCAGACCATGGCACTAAGTGCCTCATCCAGGCTTGTCTTGAACACCTCCAGGGACGGTGACTCCACCCCCTCCCTGGGCAGCCCATTCCAATGCCAATCACTCTCTGTGGCAAGAACTTCCTCCTAATCCCCAGCCTAGACCTCCCCTGGCACAGCTTGAGGCTGTGCCCCCCTGTTCTGTTGCTGGGTGCCTGGGAGGAGAGACCTGTGTCTCTGGCATCTGTGACACCACTCAAACACCCACGTCTCTTTCACTTCAAACTTTGTATGCTGTGCGGAGAAAGGGGTTTTTTGTTTGTTTTTCTAAAAAACAAAAATTTCATGTTGGCTGCTGAAAGCTTGGATTATGGAGCAGCAGGAGCTCGTATGCCTGGGAAGAGGTAGAAACCTCAGGCATGGCGAACGCTTTCTGTGCCTCTGGTGCAAACTGCAAAGCGATGTTGATACAACAATTTGATCACTTGTCAGAGCTGCAGTCCCTGGCAGCTCTCCCAGGAAAACCCCAGTTGGTTTTTAAGTCACAAATGATCATGTCTGACCCTGTCAGAATTGCCACCACAGCCTCTATCTGCTGTGGTAAATGTTATCTTGCAGGCTCCAGATTGGAAAGTTTCCTTGTGGAGCACAGAAAGGAAAGGTGCAGTTAAGTTTCTGGATTAAAAAGTGGTAAAACTAACTTTAAAGCAGTTGTTGAGTGTAAATTGATTCATCAGTTTGCCCCTACGTATTGAGGGAGCCTTAAACACCACTCAGCAGGTGTGAACAGGGGTGCAGGAGCTGCCCTGCCCTCAGGTCTGGCTAAGAGAGGGCTGTGTTCTGAAATCACATGGATTTGGTAGTCATCACTGGAACATATGGCTGATAAAGATGCTTAGGTTAGGCATAAGGTGTAAATGTACAAGGGAGACTGAATAACATCCCCCACACCAGCATTCTTCATCCACTGCCTCTCTTTCTCTTCTATTAAAGCTGTAACTGTGGCAGCTTAACCAAGTTAGTGCCAATTTTGTTAAAGATACTGGGTTTGTTTTAAGGCTATTAATTAGAGAAGGGCAGCAACTGAGAAGTGATGCAGTTATAGAAATGGATGAACTTCAAAAGTCTGTGGGAATTTCTCTGTGTGGTGATTATTCTGATGCCTTTGTGTGATTTATGTGATTATTCTCAGACAAAAAAGGATTTATATAAAAATGTTTTGAGACACCATTCAGCATGGGAGGGGTTGAAGAGGTCTGAAGGTAATGGTGACTTTCAGCCATCAGATCCCTATGATGGTTGTTCAGAAACTCACAACACCCATTTCTCTAAGTGCAGAGTTTTTTCTGATTTATGAATTCTGAATTTCAGGGCACCCCTGGGGAGCTAGAAAATGTCTGAGACCATTAACTGCCAAATTATCTCCCAGCACTGAATTCCAGAAAGCCACCAGTGCAAACTAAACTTTGAAGAGAGCTAGCCTAGGAAACTGCCTCCCTTTGAAAATGCAAAGAATGCAACTTGGGGTTTGTTTGGTTGTTTGGGCTTTGGTTTGTTGTTTTTAGAATCCATGATACTCTTTAATTCTGGTTTCACATCCTCACAAGCATCTTTGTAGACTTTTCCATGCAATTGAAAGAAAGCAACCATCAAACCCAACAACTATTATTTTATTTTGCTGTTAAATTTCATGACTTTATATTAGATATCTTTACAAAGAGATTTTTAGCTGAGCCACATACTTTGTGATTCTTTGTAAAACTCTTCAACAGACCTCAAGCAGCAGAGCTGAGAGTTACAGAATTTCAAGGTTGTTGATACACACAACTTTGTTGCATTGTCTGAAAAAGAAAGAAAAGGAGTTAGAGAGGTAGTTCTGGATCTTGTTATCCAAGCCATCAGATACAACCAGATGTCTGTAGATAAAAGAACCACTTTCTGTAGCACTCCAGTGTCCCATTCACCTGAGTTCTGGCATTCTCAAACATTGGGCTGGATATTTTTTTGCTGTGAAGGAGTTAACTACTAGAAAAGAGAGGGGGAAAAAAAAACCAAAAAAACCCAAACCAAACAAACAAAAAAATCTCCACACCAAACAACCAAACAAAAAACCCCCACAACAACAAAAAAACCCAAACAGCCAAGCAAAACAAAACAAAACAAAAACCAACAAAAAACCAAACCCAAAAAACCAACTAAACCCCAAAAGGAGGCAGGGGACAGGAAATTAAAGGATGAAAGGATGAGTTACTAAGTGTCTTTCAAGGTGATTCACTGGTGCCTGCAGTAGGTAGGAAGATGGTTTCTAAATGCACGGAGGGAGGACATAGAGCCCTGGGTAGATGCACTGAGCTGGCACAGCAGAGGACGAAAAGAATTCTCCTGGCAGAGAGAGTTATTATGGAAATACATTTATAAGCTCCCCTATGCTATACATGTGTAAGGTCTAGTTCATCCAACCATCCCAGCTATGCTTTTCCATTCTGATTAACTTCAGGCCTTAAGCCAGTGAAGAGTGCCTTACAAAGCTCCCTGGAGCTGCTCTCTGGAACAAAGCTGATTACCAACTCTCTGTTCAGCCATTCTGACACCCTCGTCCTGAGCCAGTGTGTGTCTGAAGGCAGCAGAAGGCAGCAGCTCCCTGCTCCTTCCCTGCCCGTTTCAGAATGGGGTTTCACAGGGTTTTGGGTTTAAATCCTTTTTTATATAGAAATGAATATTATTTTTTCAAGATGTGTGTAAAACGGAGAGATTTTTCTCTGCTTCCACGCTTCTTACATGTATTTGCAGTTTTTAATATATTTTTATATACTCCATGAATTTTCAGGCCTTTGGGGACTATGACCCCCACTTTTTTTGTGGGGAGCCCTTCTTGACCTCCCCATTCCCTGCTCATCTGCTCCTCCACTGTGTCATCACCTCTGTAATGACATTAGGATGCCTCAGACTCCCGCTTTTTATTAACTCCTGAAAAAAGGCACAAAGATGAGGGAAACTGCTCCAACCAGCAGATCATTGCTTTAGCAATGCTATTTCAACCCAGGCTATCCTATGATTCACTTCTGTACACACACCTCAAAAAAGGGAGCTCTGCCAGACAAAATTAGAGGAGGAGGGGGCAGCTAGCATTATCATGAGGTGATCCTATCACTGTGTCTCATGCTGCTGTGAAATCCTCAGCCAACCACTCACACATAGGCTTCTTGTCCTTTCATGCTCACTCTCCTTTTCTCTTTACAGTGCTTCATATATATTTGAATATAGAATCATAGAACCAGTGAGGACTGGAAGGGACCACAAGGATCATGTAGTTCCAACCCCGCTGCCACGGGCAGGGATACACTACCCTAGATCAGGCTGGCCAGAGCCTCATCCATCCTGACCTTAAACACCTCCAGGGATACCCCTGCACACTGCCCAGGTACCTCCAGGGACAGCTCACTGAGCTTCCTGGAGTGCACTCTGACTTCTGTGGGGGTTCCTATGCTACCATGTTGTGTGTTTTTCAGATCAGTGCCTTTCCCACACATTTTCTATGCTTATATTTCTAATATTTCATGTTTTAACGGGTGTGTCCTTCCCTCTGAGATTAACAAGATTAAAAGCCATAAGATTTTGCTGACAGTGCTGGAATTGTTTTCTTTCTTCTGATGTTCTGAGATCTAAAAAAGAAAAATGAGAAGGAACCAGCTGATGAAGTCTGATTTTTGCTAAGCAGCACTTAGTTAGGCCAGACATGAATGCTTACTGTGCATCTGTCTGAAAGGTAAAGGTGAGAGAGCAAAGTAACACCACTGTCAGATTGTCAAGTTGGATTCAGTTAACCTGTGTTAAAGGTTTCCACACTCCATCTTCAGCTGCTCATCACCCCTTCCCTCTAAATTACCAGCCTCTCCAATCTGTCAGGTAGCCTCTCCACAAGCCAGTTTTGCCAAACTGAGCAGTGTTAGGTAACCCCTGATACTGGAAGTGTTTTAGCTGTTGGATTCATTTAGACAGATCTGGGTTAGAAGCAATTACACGTGCCATTAACTGACAGCTTGGAGAAGTCTGCAGCCTCCACTAACAATGAAATGGGCATTGGGATCAGCAGAAAGTAGAGTGGTAACCTTTTAATCTGACACAGTTGCTGCCCAAATAGCCTTACTCAGCATCCAGGACCCTGGGTGGGCAAGTGGCATTCATTAATACTGAGAAAGTCATGCAGTTATCATAGGTGAAAGACTGACAGTGCTCCTGTTCTACCTGCCTACTTCTTAGCTGTGCCAGAGCAGACTTGCAGATAGCCTCATAATTGTCTGCTACATTAGGAAAACAGTCTTCTACCAACAAGGGCTGTTGTGTAACTGGAAGAATCAATAGCTAAAAGCAAGTCACCTTCTTACTCCTTAGGTAAAGACTTATAAATATTTTAGTAAAAGTCAAAAGTAAGGGAGTCAGAGAGCTGAGTTACAGCAGGTTACAGCATCTCGTTTGTGTGAAGGGTTCACTGAGTGCATGAGAGATGATGTGATTGGCAGAGGTGTCATAAGGCATGAATTTTGCTCTGTTCCAAATACCCTGTTGGTATGTGAACTGCAAAGGGTCCCTGGTTTTAGCTAGGACATTGTTTTCAAATTTGAGCATGAGGAGGGGTTTGGTGTAAGCTGCTAGAAGAAGACTAAGTCCACGGAAGAGTTCGAAGGCCAAACAAAAATATGTTTACGAATGAGGAGGTAATCTTAAATGCTAAACCTCAGCATTAAGGGTACTGCAGTGTTCATGCAGCCAGTGGATAGCATTACAGATGCAATAACTATCTAGTAGAGTGTAGCAAATTCTAGGAAAAGGCTACATTTCTTTTAAAAGTAACCTGATTTTCAGTTGAAAATTGCATTTGCACTTTTATCTTGATGAAGTCTATAAGAACAAGTACATGAAGGTGAATAATTTTCCTAATTCCACTATTTTATTCTTTAATGTTCTCAAATCCCATTTATCACTCTCACTTCTGTGCTGTCTAAGGTGTGTTGTTGCCCAGACTGGGCAACATCTCCCATCTCGACTGAGGCAGGAGCTCTAGAAGGCGAGAGGCAATTGAACATGGGCAGGAAATGAAGTGCCACATGGGAGACTTCCTGCTACTCAAAAGATAAATATAAACTAAAAACTAATTCATTAGGTGCAGACACTTGGAAGCATATTACCATTTTCATGTTTGCTTAGACTCATGTCTAATTAGTTTAGTTGCTGTAAACTTCTCTCAAGGGAATAAATTACTGAAAAAAATCCCAAGTGCTGTATTTTGTGAGGTAAACCAGCAGATCTGAGGAGACCTAAAGCAATCCAGAAGAAAGTGCACCTTCTCCTGTAAAGGATTATCCCTTTTTTTTTCCACTGGGAAAACGGTTTCATAAGAGGAAGAAAAGGAACAGATGTCCAAGAAGAACAGGCTGCATTTCAGCATGGATGTTGAAGTGCACATGCTTTGGAGGGTACAAGAACTGTCTCTTGGGCTGACAGTGGCAGGAGAAAGGGGTAAAAAAGGTGCTTGTGGGAGACCTGAGTTTGTTTGCACTTCTGTGTGTTGCACATTGCAGTTGTGAGCCAGTTCTGCAAACAGATGTGGTCTTACCCACCTAAATAAAGAGCCCAGAGAGCAGCTAAGCACCTGGGACGGCGAGCAGACGGCGGTCATCTGTCTCAGCCTTCCACTGCACTTTCTCTGCCATTAGTGCTCTAATTGCTAGTCCAGACTCATAGCTAAGGTATTTACCTAGGTAATTAATTACACTTTAAAAACTAAATCAAACAACCATTTTCAGTTGTTCATCCTTTCCTCTCAATTTGTGGAATGTCAAACTAGCAGGCTACTGAACTCTTATCATTCTTATTTATGGACAACATTATGACTCCATTCTGGAGCTGTCTGTAGGACATACGATACCTAATTATGGCTCAGGCCAAATAAGGATATAATGAATACCAATTGCAGCTAAGCACTGTGGCCAGTGGGAGCAGGGCAGGAATGCCTCAGGAGTACCTCTGGGGCTGAGGAGATCTGGGATGTGCTAGCTAGCCATGATTTTTATTTGATTTACTTGATTAAGAGATGGGCTCCATTGACTTCTGATGGTATGTTCAGTTTTCTGAAAGCTGGTTGGAGAGGGAGTTCAGACTTGTTCCTCTGTGAGATATGTGGAAAACTTCTGGTAGTGGGTAATATTTACCTGTGAGGCAGGTCTGATACCAGGAGGTGCCCAAAGAAGAGCTTTGCAAGTGTGCCTTTCTCCATTTGGTGTGCTGCAGCTGCTGGTGTTCACAGCACCGCGGGACGGGACAGATGCAGGTTGCCCAATTCCCAGTTGCACACCCTGTGTGAAGCAATGGCTGTTCAAGGCTCTGGCTGAGCTGCTGGTTTTCCCCTTCTTCAAGCTTTTCTCATTCATGTTTAAAGCTTTGTTTGTGCTTTCATTACTGCTCTACTCCAGGACCCCTGTGAACACGCCCTTTCCCCTTCCTTCCCATGCCAGAATGTGGCTGGGTCTCACAGCCAATTCCTCTCATGTTTCCTCCCATTTCCTCTTTCATCAGGGATCTGTGAAGCCACCTCAAATGCCACCTTACATTCCTTTTGTCTAGGATATGTCATCCTGTGGTCAGCACTTTTATCTCCACTGTGACAGAGAAGAGAAACTGGACAAGTGACTGCTCTGTTATTCAATCTGCATGGTGCAATCAAAGGCACGTAAAAGAAGAAAAGCATCACTAATGAGTTTTGCAAGTCTGTCCAATATTAATGTGACTTGAAAAGAACTGCAATTTTGTTTTGAAGGCCACTTCAAATGCTGGTCAGTGTTTCTAGAATTAACTGAACTCTGGGGAAAACTCACAGGCTGTACAAATTTTGAGTTTGTCTGTAAAAGGATAAGCCATGTTCAGTCTGGTTTGCAGTCACCGGAGACCCTGAGTGAAAAACAATGAGTGAGGAAGGAACTTCACGTTAATTAAGAAATACAGCTACTGAAAGATTTCCAGTACAAATAGCAGGGAACTGAAATGTCCATAACACTGTGAGGTCAAGTGCATCCTCCCCAGTCCATCTGGTAGTAAGTAGTATTTAGCACATTTGTTATTGTGATCAATGTAAAAGATTGAAAGCTCACTGTTTTCTAGAAACAGGACTACTCAGGTTGCGAACTGAAGATCTTGGGGCATAAAAAGGTATTGGATTAGATAATATTTTCTAATTTAACACAGAAATGCTTCATCGTGCACAGCTCTTGAGTTCAGAATCAATATCAAATCAAACTCATGACTCAGGCTCAGAAAGTGGACTCAACTCCCTTGGCATGTGCCAGTGCCAGGACCAGTGCTGCTTCTGCAGCACCCAAAGCTCTGTTCAACTACACCACATATTCACAATGTGCAATGAGCTACTCCAAAGGAGGTGGATAAAGAAGGCAAAATGAAGTCTTGAGCTGCAAATAATGAAATATAGAACCACCTTATGCTTGCATTGGAATGGAACTTTAAAGGTCATCTAGTCCAATCCCTCTACACTGACAGGAACAGCCCCAGCTAGATCAGGTTGTTCAGAGATCCATCCAACCTGACCTTGAATGCTGGTACCAGCTCATCTACAAAATGTTTGGATTAGGAGAAAAAATGAAGTCAAAAGTAAAACTGGCAGGATTAGCTCTTTGAACTACTAGATGTGAGCACTAGGGCACTGTCCAGTTAATTCCTTCTGGTAGGCCTGTCAAAATAAAAGCCACTTTATTGCCAGCTGGTTGTCCACAAAGTCCATAACTGTAGTGACAGTTAAGGGTGAACAGTGGTATGTTGCAGAGCTTAGATGATTTATTAAAGGACCAAGTATTCAGACTGTGAAGCTGGTAATTGCAGTCTAATTGATTTTTCATAGCCTTAAAATATGCTATCTATAGCAAATGTAAACTTACCTTTATTCTTACCTATTAGTTCATTAGTATAGCCTCACTTTGAGAATGATAGGGATAGATGACAGGGAAAATGCTTCCTTTCACTTATTCTCCTCCGGCTTAAATCTTCCTGTCGTGTCTAATGTTAGAAATAGTGAACTATGGAAGTCTGCTCTTCATAAAACTAGCAACAAAACTGGAAAAAACAAACAGAAACAGAAACAAAAGCCCTGTGCAAGCCAGCAGACAAAGAGAACGGTCAGGCTCTGAATACAGCAAAAGCAGATGTATCTGAGGAAGAAGATGGGCTCAGTAGCTGGGCCAGGCTGGTGATGACTGGAGTTAGATCGTGTGGGAAGAGTGACAGAAATTCTGCAGCAGGCAATTACAGATTCACCTTTCAAGTGGATGAATTTCTCTCAGACCCTTGTTACCCAGAGCTTCCAGATCTCTAGTAGGAGATTTTACATTCTTTTTAAAGCTGTTTAATGATAGTTAAGAGTTAACTCTAAAGGCTTTTTATTATCTGTAGATGGATCCTATTCATCCTTGAAGCCTGCTAACCCATTAGCGTCAGTATTATGTTGCAGTAGTTAGATGAAAACTGCCTTAAGAATAGAAGCAAAAAAGAGAACCTTCAGGAACTTAAAGAACTTGAGATTGATTTTGGTATGTGCTTAACTCACAATGATACTGGCAAATAACATTTCATTAGAGAAAATATAACTAGGTCTCAGCACCCCTCCCCACCCCAAAAAAAAAAAAAAGAACAAACCCTCAATCATCCTTGCAGTGACTTTTATGGACTTTAGATCAGGAATGAAAAGAGGAAGCAGTAGAATAAGATGGCTAAAAAAAGATATTGGCTTTCCAAACTCTGAAATAGCTTTTAGCTAACTGATGAGAGGATAAAGATGCTACACAGTAGCTTCAGTGGTGTAGAAAAGAGAGAAATAGATTAATTTGCCAAAGCCAGGCACCCAGCATCAGGGGAGATGCTCTGCAGCACATTCATGGGCTGCTGCCAGGGGATAATGGGTCCACACCATGAATGCCAACTGCAGGTACACTCAGAGGCTGCATCTCCATGGAACTGGTGGCCATCTTCTGTCACTGATGGAGCTGGAAGCCAGGAGATGAACCCAGATGGTTTCCTCTGATTATATCAGACTAAGGATCACTCTCAGGTGCTGTTAAAGAATCAGTTTCACTGCCATAACCAGCTGTGACTCTCACAGGTGAAACGCTGAATATTCTACAGAAATTTCTACACATGATTATTTCAAGCTGTTTACACAGTTAAATGCAAAATCACATACAAGAAGTTGATTGTGTACTGAACTATTTACCTGGAAGCCATTTGCTGATGATAGCTAATACTCATTACTCAGGGTGAAGCTCATCGCATTGCTTCATTTCTGCCATTCTCACGAGAAACTGCTTTGCTCACATCTGAAGTGTGGCATAAGCTTATCTTCTGCCTGACAGATTGTCTTCTGGATGTAACTGCTGCTTTATGCCATTCACTACTGAGCTATAGGAACAACTTTTCCTTCTTTCTCTCTTTTATTTTTTGTTTTTCCTGCTTTAATTAACACAATCACCTGGCTTATCAGAAATGACCTGTGCAAGGACCACGAATCAGGATGCGTTTTGTGTAGCGGCTTAAGGCGTTGTGCAACAGCACATAGGGTTAAAAGCAGGGCTGGCAATTTTCAGGGTATTAGTCTGCTGGCATAATAAAATAACTCAGAAAATGTGATAAAACTTTGTTCTTTCATCCCATTTCCAGCTGTAGGATTTCAAAATGCTTTTGGTTATGGCTGCTTTCAGTGATGGCTCTCCAGGCATCCTCCTTCCAGGAGAAGGGAGGGGAATTGTCTGAAGCCATTGAAAAATGCCTGGCAAAAGTCAGCAGGGAATTCTATGATGTTTATGGTGAAAAGTCTTGCCTCACTTCAAGGCAAGTGTCTGGGGGGTGGGCAAGGCAGTCAGAGAGGCAGGATATAGGTGTTGCTTGTAGGTATGTGGGTGTTTAATTGGCAAAGAGCCTCAGTTCTGCAGCCAGAGTCCTCTGAAGATACATTTTGTGTATCTAAAGCTGGTAATGCTTCCAAAAACTTTAATTAGAAAATAATCTACAGCTTTAGCAAACAGAAGTTTTTTAATACAGCTTCCAGAGATTTAAGTGGAGAATATGGAGAGGTTTGGGAGCAACTGGAGAGCCATGACCTTAAGTGCTTGTGGCTTTGCAGGTGCAGTGCCCAGTCTGTGTCTGCCTTATGCAATTCTCAGTGGGAAGATGGACATTTTGCTTGCACTGTAACAGCTTATGAAAAAGCAGACACCTTGAGCTGTCTTGCATTAGTTTCATATGATAATTCATTAACTAGTGCCCTTTATGAAATAAAAATCAGGCACAGCAGCTGGGCTGTTTGCCTTTGAGAAGCTGTTACTATGCATGCAGCAGGCCATTCTTCATGTCTCCAGCTATATCACAAAGATGTAAAGGGGAGAAATGCTACACTGACATCATGTCACGCCCAGGACAAATGGAAGTGCCATAAACATTTGAAAACCATATGAACAGGAACGGCTTTGTTGACAAATGCTTCCACTGGGCCATCAAGAGGGATGATATGAGTGTGTGGTTAGTGTGCACAGGTAGAGGCTTAGGAAATATTGCTACAGAGCTGTCAAGCTGTTTGTTTCTCTTTGCAAGTCACCTTTTTAGTTCCAAATGGCTTCAAAGAACAGCCGAACAAGAGGTGGGACTCATTAGCGCATGTCCTTCTGCACCATGACCTAAGCCCCTAGCAACATCTATCCCAATGATGCCAGTACTCACTTTGGCCCAGTAAACGTGTATGAAACCATCGTGTGATGAAAGTCCAGCTAAATTCTGTCTCAATTAACTGTGCTGGGACTGTGAGAAATACTAGCATATGAAATGTGTGGGAAAGGCACTGAAAACCACACCATATGATGGCATAGGAGCTCACAATAGAGTCAGACTAGAGTCCATGAAGTTCAGTAAACTGTCCTTGAAGGTGGCTGGGGAATGTATTTAAATTTGTAGATTGTATATGTGTATATATGCATGTATTTGAATGTAAGAGAAGCAAGGGAGCATGAGAGGAAAGCAAGCCTATGGCTAGTTAAGATTGCACAGCAGCATGAGAAACATCAGTAGTATCACCCCAGTAATTCTTGGGGGCTCAGGTTCATGGTGCTGGTGACAACAGCAGAGCACTGAGTTATCAGCAAAACTTTAGGTGTGGCAGTCCAAGGTCGGCAGCCTCCTGGGGGTTGATGGGAGCCAAGTCAGGGAAGTTTTAAGGTGTTTTGAGCAGAATAAAAAGTTTGAAGCTGATTCAATGGATTTGGGAGCCTGCATAAAGACAAGAGTGGATGCCGAAGGCAGGGTCCTATAAGAGGCTTTAGGAGTTGCTCCTTCCTGAGGGGCTTTTTCTGTTTCTCTCAAATCCATAAGATATGGATACCTACCACCCTCCCAGCTGCCTTATTCCCTCAGGCAAGACAACCACCTTCACTGTCTGACAAAGGTGACCTCCTTCTTCTGGAAGCTTCTCTTACCTTCTAGCTATGGACCTGCACTCAGGAGTGAAGTGGCAGAGCTACCCTCACTCCCAGGGGACACAAAGGAGGGGCTGAGGAAACACAGAGTGGGATTTTGAATCCCTGCTTCACCACGTGTGGGCAAGACACCTGCCTTCTCCTTGCTTATCTGATCCTTAGTACCTTATAACTTACTCATTTGCCTGTCTTCTTTAGACACCTAAGTGAGTGTGACCAAGCAGCAGAGAAAACTCAATTTGGTAGCAATAGTTCCTTTGCACACAAACAAAAGCTCCTTGAAGCGTGTCATCTGTTTAATTTTCAAACAGCCTAATCTTGAATCCTCAGAACACTTTTTATACTGCTAAATAAGACTGAGGTGTGATTGATGATCTCTAAATCCAAAGCTGGGTTTCCAAACTGTCCAACTGCATCTACAAGCCAGTTGTGAGAGGACCCTGTCATCAAAGGTCACATTTTATCAAGGCAGCTCACATATTTCCAAGTCTCTCCTTAGTAATTAAATGACTTTAGCATTATTATAACAGATGTCATTCATATTGTTAATGAAAGCATTAGGCTGGTGTTTCAACCAAGAGCTTAGCAGGAGATGTCAGTATATTTTGGATTCTCAGTTGTAAAATTGGTGGCCCTTTTTTTTTT
>VWYK01030282.1:314-18256 GCA_013399775.1 Semnornis frantzii | reverse complement strand
ATTGTGGGCCCTTTTTTTTTTTTTTTTCTTTTTTTTTAATTGGAGGCCTAATTTAAGTTTAGAATATGCAGGTTTTTGAAAGTTGCTTAGCATTTGAATATTTCTTTTTTTATTCCCCCTCTCTTCTCTGCAGTGGCCTTTTCAGATTCACTCTGAACACATTTAATACAAAAGTCAGTTATCAAGAGTGATTCATAAAAAAAGATGGATGAAGAGATGTAGAACATTAATATATGGTGGTGGTAAGCTTGACAGCTGTCAAGCCTGTGTGCATTTATCTTGTACTCTGCATTATTTATTCATCTGAAACGTGTTTGAAAATGAAGCAGATGAAAGGTAACATAAGGTAAATTAAGCCTGTTTAGAGCAACTAGAGATCAGAATGGGAGGAAATACTTGCAGGAGCAAAGCACCTAGGTACTGGTGGCTGCTTTCACAGATGAAGTGTTTCAGTCAAAAACATGACTGGAATTATTCAAGGGCAGCTAGCATCTCTGGCCCCAAAGCATCCTCAGTTTATTCTTCTGAATGTGCACATAATAAATATTTTATGTTTTAAACTCAGAGTCTCCAAGTGATCGAAAGAGGCAAAAGGAGGAAAAAAGTTAAGAGAACAAAGAAAACAAAGCAGCAGCAAACTAAAGAGGAAGTTTGAGTGCACCCCAGATAGACTGATTGCAGGATTCACCTTTGAGTGAGACATCACAACCATGGTAATAGAACAGGAAATGCAGTTGAGGATACTCAAGTGAACCAAAGTCTTACAAGCATAACTGAGGGCAGGTGATGTAAGCATTCTTGTGCTGAACTAGATCACAAAGTAAAATGAGTAGTTTAAAATGTTCTTCTTGTGCTCGAATTCTGTTTTACTTCATGTAGCTCAGCCCAAGGCAATGGAACACATTTGGCTTATCCACATTTTCCAGGCGCTGTTGGGTGTTGAGCTGGTGTAGTGCCAGCATTGCTAGATGTTGCTGGAAGGATGGGAGGTTGACCTCTGTCTGTGGAGCCGTATGCTTCAACATGTTCTTACCATGATTTGCATTCTCCCTGCTCAAGTCTATCCCTGCTATATGGTAGCAAATGCTCTAGAAAACTCGGATGGAGTTGTAGTACTCATAACAATCAGTAACTCTAGCTTAAAAAGTCAGCATTACCTGCTTCAAACCAGCTTTGTTTTCACATGGCTAGGTAACTCCTCTGGTTAAGGGCTCCTATGCTTACTATTTTGCTGGCTTACTTACCTGGGCAGTAGGATTTTCAGGCATTATGCAGCACGTAAGCAATGTGAGTTGGGTTTGTTCTCAGCTTTCTTGTCCTCTCCTACTGTGTTGGCACTCAGCTGTTCTTCATAGAGCTGTGTTGTCTGAGAAATACATCTGCAAGCTAACAGATAATCAGTAAGCCCACACACTCTTGATGGCTGATTTAATTATAGATCAGGTTAAATCAATTGACTTTATTGAGTCAAAATGTAAGCCAGCTGTTTAATTTGAGTGCTTGTCTTTACAAAGAAAACATCGAGGAAGCCTCTGCTGAGATGGCTACAGGTAAAAAATGGTATTTTTTAAAAATTCTGAAGTCTATGGTTAGATTTCTCTGGTGGGGATGTGCGTGCACCAGTTTGTCTGTTCCTTGGCTTTGTGCATTTCAAACCTTTGGGAGCCCTGTCAGCAGTAAGTAGATGAGTTTTAAAAGGATTGTTTCTCACTGTTTGTCGTGGGTCCATCCCAAGTTATGTAATATATGTTAGTAAAATCTATGTGAGAACTCTGAAAATGAATGATTCTGTGGTCAGAGGGATCTGCTGGGATAAGGGCAAGCTCTACATTCCTGTTACTACTTCAATTAATGCTTAACTGTGTAGGAAGAACTGACACATCTTTTCAGGCTAGTTATTAGAAACCACACTGTTACAGACTATTACTACTGTATTGCATCTCCCTCTCATCACCAAGTGTGTTACCAGAGCTACCCTGCTTTTATTTTGAGTGGGTGCTCCCAAGGAGCAGACTTGGCTGGTGTTGTACACTCGGTTTACACATCCGAAGAGGTACTTCAGTAGCTGGTGTCTAGTTGGAAAACAGAGTTCCTTGAAGCTGGTGACTCCCTCTGTGAGGCAGCTTTGGCAAATAGGACTAAGAGAACTATGTGCTGAAAGTAATTTCATTCGCAGATACAAACCCTATACTAACTCTGTCCTCCTTGGAGTCCAGGAGCAGAACTTAGTGGACTTAATGAACTTCTTTCTGCTGGTGGAGTTGCTGGGTTGCAGCCTGTGTCCCCTCGCTGGGGTGGTGACAAGTATTTGTTGAGGGTCACTGGGAGGGATAAGCAAGTGTTTATCTTCACAAGTGTTTGTGAGGTGCCAAACAGCACAGCCTGATGTCTGGCTGAATTATTTTTGTCTAGATTAAAGATGCCTGTAGTCTACAACTGCCTTGTTTCTAGTAAGTGTGCACAGTTGAGATGACAGCAAGGAAAAAGACTTTGCCAAGTGTGGGGATTTAGTTTTGTGGGCTTTCTGCTTTCGACGCAGTGACTTCTTTTTAGAAAAACCTGATTCTGGTTTGGTTTGATATAGACTAAAATGACTCTATTTATTTGCTAGTAGGTAGGTGAAATAAGTTATGCTAAGAATGGAGTGACTTCAAGCAGTAGAAGCTGAAGCAGTACTTTTACAAATCAAGCAAACATGATGCAAAGTGAGAAAAGTACATATTTTTTCATTCCACTTGATCAGTTTCAAACTAATTTAAATGTACCCATGTTTTTAAATTATTATTATTTTTTTCTTTGTGGCTTTAGGAATTATTTGTGTTTGAAATGAGAATGATTCAACTCTATGCAGGGTTATCTTGAAAAGTAGATCAGTGCATACTGGGAAATGAGCAGACTCCTCTAGTGCTCCAGGACCCATGAAAACAATGCAATTCATCTCCTTTCCTTTCAGAGATTGTCACTCATCCATCACCAGCAATTTTAGGATGCAAGATAGATGTTGTCATTTCAGTAGCTGCAATAGCTTGGTTATTCTTCTGTATGTTAACCAAATTCATCATGTAGTTAGAGTAGGTTAGGGACTAGATTTTGTGAGGTGCATTCCTAAAGAAAATCAAGCAATGCTATAATTTCTCTGGTTCATTCTTGACACAATTTTAATTCGTAAGCTAATCCTTCATGGAGATGCATAAGAATACATATTTCTGGGCAAGTATGAAAAATCTTCAAAATACTGGCAGTGCTGCAAAAGCTAGTTCCAGCTGCCAAGTGACAACAAGGGATTCATTTCCGAGTCCCAGGCTCTGCAATGTGTGGAAGCGAATAGTGAAAGCCATTACTTATTCCTAGGCTGACTCCACATTTCTGTGACTTAGCTGAAAGACACTTCCATTTCTATGCTCCTGAAAATATCACCTTTGGCAGCCAGTCCCACCCTTTTCACACTCTGGCATGGTTTGTGGTTGCCCACAAGAGGAGATGCTGCCCAAATAGCCAAGTTTGTTTCTGGTATGACTTCAAAGTAGACTCTTGGAGGCCTTTTGGAATGCAGCCCTGTCAGGTACATTTAGGCAGTGAAATAATGTGGATTTAAATAGGAAAATGGCCCTCAGGACAGTCTCAAGAGCCTTCATGGTGAGAGCTGAGGTGCATTGGGGCAGAGGTATGGATTGTTTAGAAGGGCTTATAGGAATGGGATGAGGGCAATGGTTTAAAACTGGAGCAGAGTGGATTTAGGTTGGACGTCAGGAGGAAGTTGTGCACAGGGAGGTAGTTGAGGCCCTGTTCCTGGAGACATTCAATGCCAGTCTTTATGTGGCCCTGGGCAGCCAGATCTAGTTGGAGGTGTCCCTGCTGATGCAGAGGGGCTGGGCAGGATGGCCTTTGACAGTCCCTTCCAAACCAATGCAGTCTGTGAATCCGTGATAAGGGCTTCTTCATCTAATCTGCCAGTAAGACCCAAGTGTGACTTGAACTTAACCTTCTTAAGGCTGCTTCATGGCTGAGTTTGTCCAGCTTTAAGACAGGACAACCCCACTCACAAGGGTTTGACCTGATATGGTAGATGTTATATATGGGGCAATAAAGGATGCCTGTGCCAGATATTTGGTAGATACATTGTGTGGGAAGTTCAATACCCTTTGGATGCTTCAAAAACCAGGTCTCTGTACTCTCTGTACTTCAAGATGTTGTGGCTCTTTGTTTCATTCCCCCCTCCCCTCCCTTGGTTGAAAGTGACAACCAGCTGAAGTATTATTGCAATAATCTTCTTGTTTATGGCTGTTTATAAAAGGGCTTCTGGCTAAATGTTCATTACAATTTTTTTTAATGTCCCAACTAATATATATTATGGCTTTATGGAGGTGCTAAATAAAAGGACCCATTTCAAACTTTTGAAGACTATGTGGCAAGGCATAATATGGTGGGAAATCATACACATGCTGCATGCCACAAAAGCAAACCTTTTTTCTTTCCATTTCAAAGAGAATGGCAAAATAATAAATTGTGACTGGTGACATTTCCCTATGCTAGCATCTATTTGTAACACACTTACTTAAAGGCTATGTTGGCCATATCCATTCATCTTTTCTCCTGGGTCAATTATGCTGTTTGCATTCAAATCAATCCCTTAATCAAGCCCGTTGATAATTGCAGCAGTGGGAGGGAGCTATTTATCATAGGAACGTAATGGAGGCACTTTGTTCTGCTGCAGCCAAGTCTAATATTGCTCTGCCACAGTGGACCATTTAAGCATGCATGTGTAGTTTGTTTTCCTAATCAACAGTTTCAGATACAGGCACGCTTGGGTATTGCTGGTGTGGGAAGGTGAGCAACAGACCAGCCTTAAGGTCACTGTCTTCAGGGTTTACTATCCTGGCTCTTGGCATTGCTAACCACACTGCATTTCAACAAACTTTGTGTAAAGTTTATTGAAACTTTCTCCTTCCTAGGAGAAGCAGTGAGGATTAGACTGTGCATAGCATGGAAGTGGGGAAGGGCTGTTGGTTGTAATTGTTGGCCAGAGAATTCACTGCAGCACTCTGGAGGCTTTCTGTAACGTAAATGATGTGCTTGCTGGTGGAAGTTTGGTATGCTAGGACAGGCAAGATGATCTTCTGCTCAGTCTCTGTGAAATATGCTGAGACTGTGGCACCTATTACCCAGCCAGCCAGTGATTTAGATCACTGGTACATTTCCAGGCTGAGGCAGCAATAGCAAACTTTCATCTGAGGGCACTACTTAAATATTTCTTTACACAAGAGATAAAATGAACTCAGATTTTTCCTTCCTGGTAAAACCATTGGAAAAAATTTTGATTTTTAGTTTTCAAAATAATTTGTAATAGCTGCCTGTTGTTTGACCTGCTGTGAAATTCTGTCCAAAAGGTGCTTGTAACTGTCCTTGGCTAGCAAAAATGTATTGCTTTAACAGTTTATAATCTGCGCCTGTCATTGGAGCTGAAGTAGGTGCAGCCAAGAAGCCAGCCTGACTTGGCTGTTTCTGACTCCTCACTCCACTGTTCTTTGCAAGGTGTGTTCTGTAGGGCAAGCTGGTGCAGAGGGCTGGGTTCAGGGACTTCAAAACAGAGCCCATACATCTTTTGTGACAGCTCAGGCCCAATTTACTGATGGCAGGATGCAATAAAAAGGCAAGTGCCTTCCTGTCAACCTCATGACAGTGGTCACTCTTGCCTCCAGATGGTGGATGCAGATGATGCTAAAATACCTTCTAGGTATCCTTCTTTTCCCTTCTACTATAGGAGGACTAGTTAAATACAGCTTGCTTTAATTGCATCCTTTACCAGTTACCAAAGTGTAAGTAACAGTAGCCAATAAATTTTGGTTCATTATAATGGAATTCAGCAATGTTCTTCAGTATCTCAGCTAATGGCATTGTGTGCCTAGATTCCTTAGTGCTCTTTCAAACCCCCCCACCCCTGCAGCCTTAATACTGAACATTGTTGTAGATAAAGTGGTGTCCCTAATTAAAACCCATCATTGTAGATAACTACTCTTCTGAGAAAACAACCCACATTTTCATTGGAGAAAAAAAGCAAGCAGCCCAATTCTACCCACAGGATAGAGTTCCAAATACGTTGTCATGTGTAACATCAGAACACAGGCTTAAATGAATGTGCTGAAACTGAGTTTACAGATATTAATTCAAAAGAAATGAACATTGAAACAATTTATTTCTGATGATTCAGTTAATTAGCACATAGTTCTTTGTGCAGTCAAGCCTAAAATAAAACTGTAATGAAGTTTTTATACATCACTTACTAAGGGTTCTTTGAGCTGCCATTCAGCTCAGCAATGCTCCCTAACTGCCTCAATTCCAATTTCACTTTATATTTCCATTCACCAGGCTTCAGCCCCCCCTTCTCCTGCCATGTACTCCCTGGGGATGCTAAACAACCTACAAAAACTCCGTCTTAGTGCCCTGGTAATCATGTTGTTTGAGGCTTCAGATTGGGTAGGAGCATCCCAAGTAAAACACTTAGCAAATGCTGAAATTTCAAAATAGTAGTTAGACAAAAAACCCAGGGCTCCTGGTTGTTCTGTCTCAGATTAAACCTGAAATTCTGCTGAATTTCCACTTTCCTGACACTTACCTGGATTTAGGTTGATGCAAGCAGCCTGATTTTAAGCACGGTTCCAGGTTAGATATGTGTGCAAAATCTCTGCTGGGCCAGCTCAGAGAGTGCAGGTAATTACACATGTTGTTCACATGTTCTTTATGGCATGCCCCAAATCTCACTTATTCCTCAGCCAACCTTTCATGATGCTTATGGTATCAAGTAGAAAGCCTGGGCATTGCTGCCTCAGCTTGGCTTGGCTTTGCTAATCAGCTGGGACAACTCAGCACTGCCTTAATGACAGATATTTTTCCCCCTGTCTTTGATGTTATAAACCAAGTCCTGAGCAATGGCTGCGCTATTAACACAGACCACAAGCAAGAGCTGTTGGGTTGGGCTTCGGTGTCTCGGCTGCAGTCTGCTGCTCTAAGATCAGTATGGCTTTCACAGAATCATAGAATTGGTTTGGTTGGAAAAGGTCTCTAAGATCATTGAGTCCAACTGTCAACACCACCATGGCCATTAAGCCATGTCCTGAAGTGCTGTGTCCTTACCTTTCTTGACCACTTCAAGAGATGGTGACTCTACCACCTCCCTTGGCAGTGGAATATGAACCACCTCTAACATCAGTCTGGGACCACGAGCTGCCTTAAATGTAGATCTAAAGCTATACTTTGCAAAGCTAACAAGAAAAAAAAGGGTTTCTTACTGTCTGTAATAACTCTCCCCGGCAATAATGTGGTTTCCAAGTGAACAGAAGCACAGCTCTTACCCCGAGCTGCTGCTTGCTGCTTCCTCCTCCTCTGCCTTGTGCCTGTTCCAGGCACTGCCCCGGTCCTAAAGATCCACATGGTATATCTGGGGCTCCCTGTAGAGATGTGAAATGCTCCATGAATTAATAAGACATGACTCTTATCACAGCTCATTAATTTGGGGTTGAGTGTTATGTGAAGTTGGTGACATGTCTCCTGGGCTGCTTAAACCTCACTTGCTGCAAAAGCTTCTGTGAGGTGGATCCTCTGTTACTGAAATTAACCCCAAATTAGCTGAAAAATAATATCCATGTGTCACTTGTGCATCCTTCAGAACGCTGTGAGCTAAGTTAATCTCAATATAACTCCCAGCCTGCTTGGCCAGGGGCTCAGTTATCTGCCAGACATTACATTACTGTGCACTTGACAGTAGCTTTGACCTTACGGGGCACTGTGACTCCAAGGAGGAAAAAAAAAGTTCGCTTTCATCTGGATAGTCTTAGGTATCTTGGAAGAATCAGTGAATTGAAATCACAATGTTTTTTCCTTCAGAGCATCCATTTTGGAGATTGCTGGGCAGAGAACATAACCAGGAACAAATCATTAGGTCCTACTGAGTGTCAGGATTTTGTATTGTAAATTTGTCCTGTGTGTGCCCACATGTCAGGATCTGGGAATAATAATGTTGTTTTAATTCTTTACTGACCTACTGTTGTAGAAAAGCTCCCAGAAAAATTCAAGATACTTTTCCTTCTGAACTGTGGTTGCTTGCTGGTTGAGCAAAATGAACACTGTAACACCAAGTATTGCTTGAGTCCAGAAAGGAAATCAAGACAGAAAATGATAGCACATGGTTCGATTCATAGAAAAACAGAAGGCATACCACAGAGCAGCAGGGGCTGGCTTTATTGCACTCAAATAATGGACCTCTTGCTGCCTGAAGTGAATGCCAAGAAAATTCCACATAAAAATGATACCAGTGTTAGAGTATTTTAAAAAAGAATATGTTCTGACTTGGATTTCTGAGGCCCATGGCACTGAGCTGTGCAAGAAGAACCTTTGGAGTTGCTGTTTTGTCCCACCCCACTTCTCTACACCTAACCATCTCCCAGGCTTGCTTTGTGGTTTGGTGCACTCATGTCAGGGGTAGCAGTGCCTCAAGGAGCCTAAAATGGTACTTCAGCCACACACCAGTGCTGCCAGTGAAACTGTGGGGCTTGGTCGCTCTCCATGGAGCATGGGTGATAGCCCAGTCCTCTGTCTCAGCACACGTGGAAGCACCAGGCTGATGGCCCCCAGCGACTGTCTCCAAGCTGTAACATAGATGTGCTTGAGAGGATGTTGTAGAGAGGTTGATGCTAGGCTCTTCTCACAGGTAACAAGCCATAGAACAAGGGGGAATGGCCTCAAACTGCAACAGGGTAGGTTTAGGCTGCACATAAAGAACATTTCTTTTCCCAGCAAGAGTGGTCAGGCATTGGAACAAGCTGCCCAGGGAGGTGGTTGAGTCACCATCTCTGGATGTGTTTAAAGATCGTTTAGATGTGGTACTTGGGGATATGTTTTGGGGGTGAACTTCGTAGAGTAGGGATAGGGGCTGGACTTGATGATCCCCAGGGGTCTCTTCCAGCATCTGTTCTGTGATAGCCTTAATGGCTCTGGAGGAGAGCTGCAGAGGCAGGAATTCCCTCTTTAAAACTGCATGTAACAGCACCATGGGACAGACATTGCACTGCAGGGGCCTGGTGCACCACTAAACCCTGTCCCTGATTACCACATCTCCACAGCTTTTAAATCCCTGCAGGGATGGGGACTACAGGATCTTAATATTCTGCTATTATATTAATCTCAGCTTGTATTTCCCTGGGCCATCAATCAAGTGTTTTCTCTGCACTTCTCAGACGTCAAGGGACAAAGCTGAACAAACCCACACTGACTACATGAATCTGAGGGCAGGTTATATGATGCCTCTAAGAGGCTACCCATGTCACAGTAATGTATTGTTTATAAACAGGAGTCTTTGGGGTTTTTCCTGCCCTGTGTCATGAGAATTAACAACTCTGGCTTACACTATCTATCACCAACAGAATAAAGCCATTCTCACAACGCCGTTGTGAAAGTAAGTCAAGTATCTAAGTAGGTTCAAAGAACCGAAGTTCAGGGAGCTTATTTTTCAGATATTTAATACTGGTAAATATTGGCAGGATGATGAAGTGTGTTTTTCAGTTCAGGGAAGTGCAGTAAACCAAATGCTAACAAAATTTTTCCCTTAAAGATGTATCTCAGTCTACTGTTCTCAGTTTATGATGTTTAATCCAGGAGAAATTGTTACTTTGTGTCTTTATACTTACTCACCCATTATCCCTTTCATACCTGGGTTTCGCTCTGTCGGCACTCTTAAGTAATATGTGCACCCAGGCAAAGACATTAGAGGTCATCAGTAACAACTGAAAGCCCACACTGAAATGAACTTCTTTCAAAGTGGTATCAGTTGTCTCCTGGCCAGCTCAGCTGAATGGATTGCTTATAAACAGCAGTCTGGTGCTCCTCTCATCCTGTACCACTGACAGAATGAAATCTGGCCTATCCTGTCTGCCACCAACAGGATAAAGAAAAAAGTGACAAACTCACTGATCATTGTAAGGATTGAGCCCTTTCTTCCATCTTCCCTCCCCATCTCTGACTCTGAATCCCTTGGGATCAGGAACGTGATGTTGCCAGTGCTTGTGCTTTTCCCTCTTGCTGAAGCCGAGGCAGGAATTCTGGGTCCAATATGATTCCTTCTGTAAGCTCCTGGGCAAAAGTAAGAACTAGAAGGTGCTCTGGAGTTCCTGTCTTTGCAGAAAGAGGACAAGGAAGCAAACCCAAGGTTGGCTACTTCACATGGTATGCAGTTAAGATGGAAGTGAATGTCACGGAAGAGCTGCAGATACCTCACCTTTTCCATAAGGGTCAAAAAGGGATCAGACAAATGCTCGAAGGAAGGAAATCTCCATCTCCTGCATTCAAAGATCGCCTCTTTGCTTTATGAAATCTTTCAGCTGCGTGCTGCTGGGAGCTGGGAGAGCACAGAGGAGAAACAGGCCTGTATGATTTATCTATGTCCCTACACTTTGCTGTTATCTATTGTCAGAGGCATCCTGGGCGGATTTTTGCTTGTGGCACGGCCATTCTGAAAGCATTAGAAGCAAGAACAGAGCCTTTTCCCTGTCCAAATCCCTCTCAGATCTTCTAGAGCAGGCAATCCTTGACTGACAAAAGTGCAGGGAGCATACAGAGGCTGGGGAAAGTTCTGGTGCAAGACTGAGTTAAATGTAAAAGCTCTTGAGAAAATAGAAAGCCATGCAGTATTTTGGCTTTTCTTTGTTTCTGTAAGGAGACTTTCACTGCGGTTAGCCTGACTCTGAGGTGTCTCTCAGCTATGTTCCTACAAGCTGGGCGTAGCAAAAGTGTTTCTATTCAGATTTATGTTCTCTAACACCTGGGTGGTTGTACAAGATATTGGTTACATGGCATGGACCTCTGATTGCATTGCTCTGTCTTCTTGGGTCAGAGCTTGGCCACACATATGGCAGGTAATGATTGGTGCTTCTTTCAGACACCCACACGAGGTCCTCTTTGTGTCAGTGGTAATATGGAACCTCCAGCTTGCTCTGCCATCAGTGCTTCACATATCTGTGTTTTCATGGGGGAAACAATGTCTTTCTGTTTATCTCAGCTATGAGTTCCCTTCCCTACAACTTAGAGAGTTATTGTGATGCTTTCAGTAAAATACTAACTATAAGAAATAATTAATGTCAGGCATGGTGGAGAGCATCTGACAGAAATTGAACTCTGAAGTACTGTGATGGAGTGCCCATTTCTGAAGGTATTTAAAAGGCATGTAGATATGCTACTGAGGGACATGGTTTAGTGGTGGACTTGGCAGTGCTAGGTTAACAGCTGGACTTGATCTTAAAGGTCTCTTCTAACCTAAACAATTCTATGACAATTTTATGAAATTCCCAGTCTGTATAAACTCTATTTTCCAGTTCTGAACAGTGTTTCTGTCTCTAGCACTAGAAGAGATTAAACCTATTAACAGTTCAGGGAACTGGAGCCAAATATTGGGCCAGCACTAATCCATCTGTTCAGGCAAAACATTCTCCTCCAAACAGAACTCCTCCATTAGCTCCCTCCCATCTCCATTCAGGCGCTTGCATGCTGCCCACACCTGCAGTTCCTGATGGGCAGCTGCCAGTTGCTTTCTCCTGCTTTTCCTTGCCTGCCAGTAGCATGGCAGACATGCTCGAGGTGCTGACCCAACACTTGCAACCTCAGGCCGCCTCTGCAGGCACAGAGGATGATTGATGTCAGCCATAACCTGCTGTAAGAAAACAGAATTGCCATCTCGCCAGAGCTGGCTTGATATGTGACTGGGCTGCTTGGCAGGGATCTGCAGAGCAACTTCATCATTGCATCCACACCGAGTAAGTGAGGTCCTGACAGTCTGTGCTGTACAGCTCCCTGCATGACACAGCAGTGATTCACTGGTGGTGTGTGAGTAAGCTCCAGGGCTCCTCAGCCCAGAAGAGATCATGTAATTTATTTATTGGAAGTCTCATGTGGCCTGTAAAGGCAGATATTTCTGGCTACAGGCCCCCATGCAGTGCTGGAGAGTGGTTTTGGTACATTCAGATGAAAACAGAACTAAAGTTAAGTGGGCATACTGAGAACTGCTCTGCCATACGTAGCATTGTCCATTTATTCTGAGCTTTTGGCTTGACCTTGGGACTTAGAGCAAGGCCAGGAGTGGCCCAAACCCCACCTTTTATGCAGGTTGTGATTCTGTCTGCATTAGCTCCATGAAGGTCTTGCTCAGAAAAATACTATCTGAATAGCAATGAGTAGTTATTGCTATGAGCCTGGAGAAGACTGAGAGGAGATCTCATGGATGCTTATAAATAATGGGTGAGAGGATGGGGGCAGGCTTTCTTCAGCGATGCCCGGTGACAGGACGAGGTATTTGGCACAAACTTGAACATAGGAAGGTCCATCTGAAAATAAAGAGGAACTTCTTTATGCTGAGGGTGGCAGAGCACTGGAACAGGTGCTGGCATCTCCATCTCTGGAGCCATTCAGAAGCCATGCGCAACCTGCTCTGGGTGAACCCACTCTGGCAGTGGGGTTGGACTAGGTGATCTCCAGAATACCCTTCCAACCTCTGTCATTCTGTGGGCCAGAAATTGAGTTGCTTTCCAGTCACACCAAACCTAGATCTGATCCTTTCATTAGCAACACCCTTTTGTACGGAGGCCCTCCAATGGGCACTTTGACCATCTTCTCCATCCCAATGCAGCAGAGATGCAGGCTGTGTGGCAGGGTGCTTGCTGTGAGAAAACAGTTTCTGCTTATGGGATTTCCAGGGCATAGAAATCTCTCTCAGTGCAGCAGCAAGGGATCACTTCCACAGGAAAACGTTGTGTGACTGGTCTAAAGCGGTGTCCAAAATCCCCAAACCTTGGGATTTCTATATCCAGAAAACCAGAGGAGTGAAGTATGAATGATGGTCAGTGCATCTGTTGGTGGATTAACAGGAAAATTGAGTGTTTGACATTGTGGGGGTGTTTATCAGCTTAATGGAAACTCAGTGGTCCCGAGGGACAGAGTCAACTCGTTGCTTCTTTCATCCCATGTGTTCAGCAGTGCTGGAGGTAGCTGGGACATCCACTGCAGCAGCAGTCCTGGGCAGTTTCAGCGAGATCAGCCTACCAAACACATAGCTGAGCCACTCTCCTTCTCTCTCTTAGGGAAACCTCATTTAGAGCTTGAGGAAAAATAAACTGGCACAGTCCATCCCTGGGTGTCTGCTTAGGGAAGCCTGGCACTGTGGTCCTGGGAGGGTGTGCTTTTGCTTGGTCTGAGTCTTTGCTCCTACAAGTAGATGTATTTCCATACGGGTCCTGCTGACCTGAATGGGGCCAAGATTTCGCCTTCATGCCCTCAAGTGGAGGTCCGAAGGATCCACCCCCGATGCCCATGACCACACCATAGGACCTTCTTGGCACCCAACAAACAAGGGCCTCACTTGCACAGCATCTCCAACGCTTGACATCCTTGTAGGTGTGGGGATGCTTCCAGTGTCCTTCTGGTGAGGCTTCCTGGTGGTTACTGCTCCCTGACTTCACCGCACGTTAGGTTAGCACAGCGGTGGAACCAGGGGACGGTGGCACCGCTCCAAGCTTTGCTGACAACCCACCCACCGCCAGGCTCGGTCTGTGCCCAGAATCCCCCTCCGGCTGCTAGATTTCTCTGGAGCAACAGTGCCATCTCGTGGGGCCGCTCCAGGCGTGCTCTGGATGGAAGTGTTCGTCCTTGCCTCCTCTGCTCGCATGGAAAGCGGCGCTCTGAAGTCAGGCAGCATCCGCCGCCATCTGCTCAGTGCATCCCTACACCTGACAGCAGAATGACTGATGGATGGCAGAGCTGCTCCTCAAGCGCTGTGCCAAGGGCTCGCTTGCAAATTCACTTAGCAGGATCCTATTATTTGGAAATGGTGTTTTAATTGGAATCTGATTGGGAAGTGGATATTACACAAAGTTCATTAAGAAGACACTAGAAAGCTGAGTTTGATGTGGGTTTCAGGAGAGCAAAGTGGGTGGCCTTGAAGATGGCCGTGCCCTAGTTTGAACTTGTGGGAATGTGATAGGTCTGAAGTCGTTTCAGGTCTCCTTCTGCTCCGGCTCACACATTTTTCTTTTGGTTTTCATTGCTGAGCGTAACTTTTGTGCCTGTCTTTGCCAATCTGCTTGCAAGGCTTTCCTTGATTCGGAGCTCTCTTCTGTGGTGAGTTGGGATGGGGTTTTTTTTGGTGTTTTGTCTTTATTTTTAAATCCTGGCATATTGAATTTGCTGCTCTAGAGGATTTTTCATTCCAGCTGGGCTTCAGTTATTCTTCGATTCCCCCAGGGCTCCATTTTGAGTCCTACTGTGATTTGCATTTGTAGCCTCTCGATGGGTAAACATTTTAGCTTCTCAAACTCTGTGCTGTCACAGCCTTTCCAATGGCACTCAGCTCCCGCTGATCTTGTAAAAGGGGAGGAAAAGAAAAGAAAAAAGGTTTTTGCTTTGCATAATATTCTGCATGACATTCAATTATGGAGATCTTCACATTTAAAGAAGCTCTAATGGCGAGAAGAGCGATCTGCTATTAATTAGCTGTCCGAAGCCCGGGACTCATGTTGATAGTAATGGTTCCCCTCGGTTATGATTTTATTACTCCATAGGAAAACATGCCATTAGAGATATTAAATATTCATTTCAGGAGAACACTGCCAGCTTGAAAAATGGAATTCAGTCTTTCAATTTATAAATCTTTTAATGGGACTGTTTTAAATAACAAGCCCTAGATTTGTTTAAAATATTTACTTCCAGCGAAGCTGAGCACGAGAGCTCTGCATGTGTGTGTCAGCACACACTAGTGCACACAAGCACTGCAGTGACTGCTCGAGATACCTTTGAAATCCCCCTTATTGGACACACACAGACCTTAGGGGTGGATGAGGTTGCTAAAGATCCTTCCCAACTATTTCTTCTCTGTCTGCTCTTAACTCAGGCCTGCACACAAAACTACACCTTTCTGCCTAGACATGCAAACTTCCTTAGAGTGTTTCTGAAAATGAGTGCTAACAGGGTACATTTGGGGCTCGGCAGCCTGGGGAAGAGAAGGCTTCCAGGAGACCTTAGAGTAGCCTTCCAGTACCTGAAGGGGGCTACAGGAAGGCTGGGGAGGGACTACTGACAAGGTCTGGGAATGACAGGACAAGGGGAATGGCTTTGAAGTGGCAGAGGGGAGATTGAAAGTGGATGTGAGGAAGAAGTTGTTTGCAGTGAGGGTGGTGAGACACTGGCACAGGCTGCCCAGGGAGGTTGTGGCTGCTCCCTCCCTGGAGGTGTTCCAGGCCAGGTTGGAGGAGGCCTTGAGTGACCTGTGCTAGTGGGAGGTGTGTCCCTGCCTGCGGCAGGGGGGTGGAACTGGGTGGTCCTTGAGGTCCCTTCCAACCTAAACCGTTCTATGTTTCTACATCTTCTCATCATCTCCTTGCATCATCCTCATGTCGAAATTAAGTTCCTGCTTTTCCATAGACAAATGTTGCTGGCTCGAATTAAGAAGTACTGTGGTGCACCTACCCAAGCAGAGTGATTTCTTCACAGGGTTTCTCTGGAGCCTAACCAATGCATGACTTTGTTGCCAATGCAGTGAGCAACAAATGAGGGCAATGAGTGAACCAGGATTTTTAGTATCACCTTTCATATAAAAGCAACAACATCTACAAGCATTTTCTTCTTGGAATCATGGCTTTAAAACTGAGTAACTGGGAAAGAGAACCCACAGCCCAATAACCTACTAATCTTTTGAAGTGGTAATTCATCACAGTGCCACCTATTTAGAAACATTATAAATCAAATGCCTTTCCTGTACCTATAATGATGTCTGTAGCAGAGTAGTGCTTTTTAATTTATTTAAAAGAAATTAAGAGAGATAACAATCCAGCAATCTATCAGTTTCAAAACTGCATTCTGTTGGACATTAAACATCAATTAATAGAATAAAACAGGTGCAGTTTGTCATCACTCTAATATGGTTTTTTATTTTTGTTTTAGTGCAATCAATATTTCCCTTGTAAAAAAATTCTAAGGACTGTGAGTTCTCTTCTAATAACATGTGCATGTTAATGGGGCAAGGAACTGCATATCAGAGCAAAATACTCTGCTGCGTTTTCACTTAGGAAAATTATTTTTACTGTGGTCCATTTTGCATTGCAATGCATCTCCTGAGTGCTTTTCTTCCCAGAGTCTTCTGGCCTCGTTAGTGTATACTCACTGGTTTTCCTACCTGTGCTTTTGCAGGCCTACTAAATCATGAGCATGATTAGATTGCTGGTGTTTATTAGCTCTAGAAATGCCTTTTGTATGCTGAGTTCTCTTCATGGGAAAGCAGTTGCAGTCTTACATGCTTCATACCCTGGAGCTGGGGATTTGCAGAAGAAAAAAAGATGCAAATACATTTATATTTATTGATGCTTCTCTCGTACGAGGTGCAAAGACGAAAGTTCCTGAAAATTCTTTTCCAAGTGCTTTTAGCTCTTGGGCTTTCTCTCCTTTTAGTGATCTAAAGATGCTGTTTAGGAGAACTTTCTTCCAAGGGAGACCAAAGGCAGTTTCTCCAGGACTGCTGTCAGCACAGCAGTTGTCCTGTGCTCAGATCTGTCTGTACAAGCAGGGCTACAACTGATCCTTCCTGTGATGTGATGCTCTCTGCCGCCTTGGCTTCTCCCTCAAGCTGTGATCTAAGGAATCTCTTTAATTAAAATTCAGCAACATTGTGAGGAAAGCCACCACTGTGCTCACAGTTTATCTCAGAGGCCAGTCCAGCTGCCAAACTTTCCCTGTCTTTTGGGATGACACCTGAAAATCTGACTTTTTAGTGAGTTTTTTACTTCTAGCCATTGCAAATTTTCTTAAATTTGGGAGTTTCCAGCTATGCTGCTGGGATTCAAGCAGTTTCCAAGTGCATCAATTTTCCTCAGGAACTCTCACATCCTCACTTACCTTCCTGTGTTCTAAATATCTGTAATATATGATGATGAGACTTCTAACATATTTTACCCTGGAATCAGGTAAAAGTGGGATTTTTTTCCAAGTGTAACTGAAAAGACAACAAACACCTACACCAAAAATGAATTAAAACAACTCCTGATACTAAAAAAGAAAAAAAAAAAAGAGAGAGACTGACAGTCATGTCCTGAAGACCTTGTTAAGGCTCCTTAGTAATGCTTTTATTTTTAGAAAAATGCAGCATTTGACAGGTAGTGAGGAATGGCATTTAACAGAATAGTGGTGAGAAGAGATAGGGAACCCAAGAGGCTCTAGAAGGAAAGCAATGACTGCTTCTAACTATCTGTTTGGTGAAAATGGAGTCCCTCTTATGAGGTCATTTTCTAAAATGTGACACTGAGTTAAAATTTTAGATACCAAACTAAGTGACAGAATATTCTTACTACAAACTTTAGGATACTTTATTGCCTGTTGATTAGAAGCAATCCTAAACTGCTTTTGTTCCACAATACCAAGCTCTAGAAGGCAGGAGCAACCACCTTTTCTTTAAGTTCAGCAACCTGACTAAAAAGATCTTGTGCACAATGCACAAAGATGGATTAAAGAGAGAGAGCAGCCACTCCTCCCCCAGTAAAGTATTGTAGATGCAAAACCTGGGCAATTAGAAAATATTTTCCTACAATAATGGCCATGATGTTCTCTGAATAAAAGAATGGCCATGATGTTCTCAACAGAAAAGGCAGAACACAAGAGGGACATGGACCTAGTGGAGAGGGTCCAGAGGAGGGCAAACAAGATGACCAGAGGGCTGAAACTCCTCTCCTATGAAGACAGGCTGGGAGAATTAGGGTTGTTCAGTCTGGAGAAGAGAAGGCTTGAGGGAGATCTAATAGAGGCCGTCCAATACCTGAAGGGGACTTGCAGGAAGGCTAGGGAGGGACAGTTTAGAAGGGCTTGTACTGATAAGACAAGAGGCAATGGTTTGAAATTGGAGCAGGGCAGGTTTAGGTTGGACA
>VWYK01030153.1:0-17725 GCA_013399775.1 Semnornis frantzii | reverse complement strand
GCCTGTCTAGGCCCACCACGACAGTACTTTAGTTTACACATCTGAATACTGGGGGGAAATTGTTCTGAGCCTGATTCTTAATAAGTTACCCTGCCTACTGAGGGCACTTAGAACCTCCAAAGGTTTGTTGCTGCAAAACCTTGACATACAATTTACAAACTTAAAATTCTGGGATTAAAAGAGCTATGTGAATGACCAGAGTAACTGTAAATGCAAACACTAACAAGGAAAACCTGACTGAGCTGTGCTTCTGCAAATAAAAAGCTTGAATTTCAAAAGCTTGCATTGACTTTTCAGGTTATAACAAGAAATATCTTTCTCTGATTTCTTACCACCCACCTTCCCCCACACCCACAATGGATCCCACACAATTTTAGATTTGCATCCACTATTTGTAGAAACTGTTGTGTTTGGTATTTGCTATGTAAGTGAAGTTATCTTTATATAAAAGTTAGTACTTGCCTTGAACTGCTGGGTGATGAGTATTACTTAGATGCTTTCTTGCTTTTGTTTCTTTAAGGCATAGTTTATTCTTATTTTTACATATCCCTTTCCAACTCCTTGAGTCATGCATGCCAAAAGCACTTGGCCCTTGATAAAGTTTAGATTTCACATCAACCACTGAAGTTCTCACTGCAATGTATAGAATCAGATTTTTAAGGAAGTAATCTCTGTCACCTGGTAATAAATATCCAAAGGGCACAAATAAAATATACTTCCAGGGAAGATATGCTCGATAAAGAGAATGTAAACCTACTCTCCAGCTCCATTCAGTACAGATAAATGTAAACTAGTGGTCTGTGTTTCTGGCAGCCTATCCTGAGTTTGGATTGATGGCTTGTATGCAAAATACTCAATTTCAGTATCAACTGCTTCAACTGTCTGAGCCCCAAAAGTTTTTCACTGCCATCCTTTCACTGTGACATGACAGAAAAATGCTGGTTACATGCAAAGTTCAACCCTTTGTCTTACAGAACGTGTAGCGATAAAGAAGTAAAGGCTTTCTGGGGTGCAACAGCCAGCATCTGGCTTTGGAGGAGAATCTGTTTCCTAAGTTCTGGGAGTGGTTTGGTCTCATGTCAGTGCCCTCAGCTTCCAGGGCACTTTGAGGAAGACAAGTTGAGCATGGTAGCACATTCACTAAACGTGCAGAAAATCGGCAGCAGGTCTGATTTGTGACTTTCAAGAATGGGAGAGCGGGCAGGAGAGAGCAGGGAAGGGATAAGATCTTGGCAATGCTGCAACTTTTCATAAAATTGTTTTGTTTAATTCCATGGTTTTGAACATACAGTCTGTCAACTCCTCTCGAACATTTAAATTACATTTCCTAGTGACATTGAGGGGTAGGTTATTAATGCAGGATGGTGGGAGGTGTGTTCATAAATCCATTTGTCAGATAATGGGATTAACATGCATACCTCCCCAGTGCTGCTTTAAAAAACTTAGTTCTAAATCTACATACTCAGCGACTACAGCAGCCACATTACAGCACAACAAATGAAAATGCTGGACAAGCATTTTGAAGTCCTTCTCTCACAGTTCCAATAATATGGCTGTGGCATGAAAGGCAGGACAAGCTCTCCTGTCACTGAGCTGGTTGGAGGATGCAAGCTTCTGAACTACTGATGAAGTGAAACAAAGGCAGTGGAGGTTGCAGCTGCATTTGAAGCAGAAAAGAGCAGCGCCTAAAGGCTGAAGGACACTGTCCTGGCTGTACCAGCATCTCCTGTGCTTCTTATTTCAGCAGTAGGCAGAATGGGTACAGGCAGACAAGAGGAAAGATACAGACGATTTAATTATATGGTCAGACCTAAACTTCACAGTTAACTTCTGCTGTGTCTTACACAGATCCGGTCGTGCCACAGTCTATATTTGTTTGCGTGCAGCCATTAGTTTGTATTGTACAGTGCAGTGCTGTATTGTGGGGTTTCGTGGTTTTATTTCTTACCCCACCCAAATTCTGTATTTGTTTCTTATATTCCATACTCTTTATAGTCAACTGCTTTTTTAAATGTGTAAATTGTGGTTTGATGTGTTCCATTTCCAGAAAGTCATAGAATCATAGAATAGTAAGGTTGGAAGGGACCTCAAAGATCATCTAGTTCCAACCCCCTGCCATAGGCAGGGACACCTCCCACTAGGACAGGTCACTCAAGGCCTCCTCCAACCTGGCCTTGAACCCCTCCAGGGAGGGAGCAGCCACAACCTCCCTGGGCAACCTGTGCCAGTGTCTCTTCACCCTCACTGCAAACAACTTCCTCCTAACATCCACTCTAAATCTCCCCTCTGCCAGTTTAAACCCATTGCCCCCTGTCATGTCATTGCAAGACCTTGTCAATAGTCCCTCCCCAGCCTTCCTGTAGGCCCCTTTCAGATACTGGAAGGCTACTCTAAGGTCTCCTGGAAGACTTCCCTTCTCCAGGCTGCAGAGCCCCAACCCTTGTAGTCTGTCCTTATAGCAGAGCTGCCGCAGACCTCTGGGCATCTTCGTGGCCTCCTCTGGACCCACTCCAACAGTTCCATGTCCTTCCTGTGCTGGGTACTCCAGAACTTCACACAGGACTCCAGATGGGGTCTGAGGAGAGCAGAGTAAAGGGGCAGAATTCTCTTCCTTGCCCTGCTGGCCACGCTTCTCTAGAACCATTTCTTGGAGTTTGGCATATTATCAGCCACTGCATTTTTACTGTTCCAAGCATTTTCCTTTTATTGTAAAATGAAAGTATAGGAAAATGCATCATGGAGAGGTTCTCTATGCCACTTAGCAGAACAATGTTCTCTTTCTACAAGGTTGTATACATTACTTACCACAAACTTCTGTTTCGTATGTGGCAAATCACAAAGTTTATAGAGAAAATATTTCCATAGGAAATACAGTTTAATTTGAAACCTTGAAGAGGAAATAAATAAGGGTTTTGTTTTTTTCAGGAAAATAATTGCAAGTTTCTCTTTATCTTTGCTGGTAGAGGCATGAACAAAGCCACAAGCCAACAATGCTGAACTTGTAAGTGTTGTATATGCCAACTGTAGCTTTGTTACACCAGCCTTTATAGTTCTCTTTCTTTCATTCTTGCAAAGCAAGAGACAAAGGAGATGCAAAGAGATGCAAAGAACATCTCACAACATGCAGAATGAGCTGGTTTCTAAGAGGTGCTGGTTTCTGCATCTGTAACACCTTGGTTTTGGCAGAATAGCCCTGCTGAAAATTCCCCTTCCCTACACAACCTGTTGCATCTTCTTACTCCTCATGATGCTGAGAGTGCTGGTGGGGTAGGCATGGGTGAAGGAACTTCATCTTACCCTGCCCTTGCTGCTGAAGCCAATACATCCAGCATACTTTAAGCATAATGCTCTCACGGTGCATGTGTTAATGTCCACCTACTGAAGAACATGCAAAAATTTAAAGATTAGCAATAACACAGCAAAGTATATTGTGAGATAGGATGTGGAGATCTATGGAGGAAAAGGATTAGCAGATATTGCAAAAAAACCACTACTGTAAAAGAAGTGCTGAGATTTTAATAACCTAAGGTATTAAGTTTTTATCTGCTTTTTTTCCTAAAGCTCTGTGCGCCAAGGTTTTTTTGGGGCCATAGGGAGGATTTACACACACATTTCATCTATTAATGGAATCTGGAAGCCATGCAGAAACTCTGGACGGGCCCAAACATAGTGGTCCTTCTCCTTATACAAGCGCAGGGTACAGGCTGGGCCATGCCCCTGATAGAAGTCATTGTTCTGTTTTGGCTCCTAACCTTCAAACTTCAAGGTAGACTGGATTGGTGTGAGGCTAGCACATGCATTTCTCCCTTTTGACCAAGTAGAACATAGAAAAGCAGAGAGAGTTTACTCTTCTTTTGTTGCTGCAAGTTCAAAATTGGAAAAAAATCAGCCTGACATCAGTACAGTACCCAGAAGATGTCTTTACCTCTAAAACTCACCTTAGCTGTGGCACTTGAAGGGCTCTCTGCCCTCCATAACCCTTCAGGGATCACTACCCTTAAAAAAACCCAAACCTCTGGCAATAGCACTAAAATGGTAAAACTCCTAGAGTACACTGAGCTGCTGCTCTCCATGTTCATGGTAAGGCTTCCCCTGCTGACTTGTCCTCAGGAAAAAAAACTGTAGACAAAGCGAGAGAGATGTGCTAAAAGACTCTAGTTTCATGATCCAATGCTGAAGACAACTGCTCTGACTTCAGGAGTTCCAGATGTGTAGTATATGAAGCTCAAATACAATATCCTACAGATTAACCTAGTATTAATCACTGGCTTATAGCCTGCTACACAGGTGTTCTCTGTCTAAAGGAACCAATGAGGAAATTTTGTGGGGAAAATTTGTTTGGTTGGATTTTTCAGTAGGCAGCTTTTTGAAGTCTGACATGTAATTGAGGCTCTTAGCTGAGTGAGCCCAGTGAGATAAACAGCACAGCAGTAAGTAAAGGCGGCAGCATATGAATAAACGGAGTTGGGAATATTGGCTGTGACTGTGCTGGGTTGGCTCTCCACATCCCCCCAGTACAGCATAGAGGGATGCTCATAATATCATCTGGTAGCAGCCTCAGAGATCTCCATCTAAGACTTCTCTGCTGTGCCAGCCAAGCAAGATGCTAGCTGCCATCATGCCTGCAGGAAAACCCAGCCCTCACTTACAGACCTTTGTATCGGAGCCTCAGCAAAGGAGGACTGCTCCATTGATGTCCTTTCTGGCAGAATCCTGGCTGTAAAGGGAGTCATGCAAAGAGCCAGCAGGACCCCTGTGCTGTTGGACCCTGCACGTGTCGGGAAAACCAGGGGCGAAGAGATGGACGCTGCATGTGAAAAGGGTGGGTTACCACCCAGTTCTGATAAGCTAGCGTAGAGCTAAATAATCCAAAGCTTTTCCTTAAAGGCATGGTCCTGCCGCCATGGTCAGCCTGTGCCAGCCAGCACATGGGCTCTGAAGAGGGAGGACCATAAACAGCAGTGGGAGCACATGAGAAGCTCAAAGGTGACTATATATTACACTCCATTGGCAGGACCAACGGAGAGTAATAGATATGCACAGTGCGTTTAAATCGCAGCAGGCAGTCACCTTCTCCTTTTATTTCTTGCCCCAGCTTGTTTTCTCAGTACTGTTTACGCCCGACTCCCTCCCCAAAAAAAAAAGCGAAGGTTTGCTCCCAAGGTTAAATTACGCCCACGGCTTTTCCCTTAGTGCCCAACAACCCGCGGGTCTGTCCGCCTCACACAGGTCATTTTCTCCACTAGATGGTGCTGGAGCATCTCCTCGCTGCAGCCCTTCAGCCGCAGCCCTGCCCTCTGCCAGGCCCCCTGCCCGGGCAGCTCAGCGCCGGGCTTCGGAAGCATCCAGCAGCGCGGCTTTGGCTCTTGGCCTGCACCGTCGGCATGGTGCTTGCCATGCCGTGTCATTAATAATACATTTCTTTTCCTCTTGAAAACGGCAGTGGCAACAAATTATTGGTTAGTGGAAAGCCAGAGACCTTGTCAGCTACTCTGTTGTGAGAGGAGTCCTGAAGTCGCACACTTGTTTGCAGAGCACCATGATGTCATATCTATAATGAAGCAATTTGCAGGTCTTTGAGTGTTTTTATTTTGGATGTCTGCAGTGTAGCTGTGTTCCAGTATAAGCTGTGGGCTGAACAGTTTGGGAAACTAACTTCCAAAATCTGGCTTGACTCCGGTCAGGGCCAACGGCCTTTGACAGCAGATTGTCTGAATCCACAGACCTCTAGCAGTGGTAGCAATGGGAGATGGAGCTATGCCTGCTGCTCAGACTGCGGTGCATGTTACCTCTGAAGCTCAGTTACAAGATAGTATCTGTATTAAAAGTCTTTGCAACTTACTTTAGACATACATGAAAACTGCTCTGTGAGGGGCTCTGTGAAGATCATGCACATAGTTATTGATATCTTGCTGGAGCCTGAAGGGAATGAGAAATTTAAATNGGGGGAGGGGGGAAGAAGTCTGATTTTGTTGTCCACAAAGAAAAACCGTCCCTTTCGTACTGTCTTCTGAAAATCAGCAATAAACCTTCTGTGTATTTTTCTGAGTTTTTCATCTTGTAAATGCACCCTTCTCAGCCTTGGCATATGCTAATTTCAGCTGCTTTTATGCTGTGTATTTGGACTTTCATGAGTGAAATCTTACATCTTTCTGAAGGGGAAAGGAGGGAATTACCATCTGCAGAAAGAATTCAGTGCTCAGGGAAGCTTAAAGCTCCCAATTTCTCCTCTCTATATTGCTGAGGGAATAATAAATCAATCTTTTAAACAAGTTCACACAGGTGAAAAAATGTGACTGCTTCCTTCCTATATAGGAAAAAGCTGAGAATTTTCTTATTTAACTGAACCAATTCTCTCTTAAGCATTGTTTCCCCTATATAGTTAGGGGAAACTGTTGTTTATCTGTATTAAATCTGGAACAGAATACTATGGGGAAATGAATCTTCTTTATTGTTCCACGATTCCAATTATAGGATTGAACACTCACAGCAAGACTGAGCCCACCTGGGTGGTTCCTGTGAGTCTTTACAGGATCTAGCTCAGCCTGAAGAGACTGAAACATCTTGTAAATCACAATAATACCCATGGAAGGTGTGCGTATCTGTGGGATACACTGACCAAGCAGCATTCCTTAGAGAAATTCCAGGCAGTAGATATTTTTTGCAAACTAGTCTAAGCTGAAGCTTTAGCTGCCAGAAAATACGTCAGCTTAAAAATTCAAGCTCAAATGTAGTGACCATCATTAAACACTGTAGAAGAGATGTGTTTCTTTTTCCTGAACTTGCTCTTGACACAGTGGTCATTCTGCTGCAAGCGAAGAGTTCTGCCAAGCTGCATCAGACATCCCTAAAAGCCCTTGCACATCTGTGAGACTGTGTGCTGGTTTGAGGCTAATTGGAATATTTTAAGGGAGAAAATTATGCTATAGGCAGTGAAAAAGAAACAATGGTGATGTCTACTTCACTCCTAAGCTTGCTGAGAGGTATAAGAAAAGAATATGAAACAAAGATAAGACACTCTCGGGCACAGACACTCTCAAGCTGTCTAGGTTCTTGCCTTCTCCTCTCTGCCAAGTAACCTCACTAACCACTTTCTTTCTAACTCCCCTGGCTGATCCTCCAAACTCACCTTGTGCGTAAGGCAAACCCTGGGGTAAGGTACAGGGGTGGGGAGAAGGTGGAAGGGTGGTTGGGAGCCCCTCCTGGGGTCTCTGATTTCTGGGAGGGGTGTTGTGTTTCTGTATTATCTTTAACTTGTATATTTCTGTAAATATTCCTGTATGTTGTGTATATCTCTGCTTGTACATTGTGCTAAGATGTAAAAAGAGCTTAATCTCTTAACTTCCAGCTGGCTGAGTCTAGTCTGGATGATTTTACAAAGTGTGGGGGACAGGGAACTCCCAAACCATCACAGACTGACAGGCTGCTCACCTCTTGAGCCTTCTTCTGGCACTTGCATAGCTTGATGTGGGTGTCAGTTGTCTGACTCCACCAGCAAAGTGCTTAACTCTGAGCCCAAAAATGATCAGCGCATTGTGCGCTGTCCTCCCTAGCAAACGGTGTCCTTATGAATGGCTCCTGTTACATTAGCTCCCCCAATATACTGATTGCAGGGATAAATAATGCGTGCTGAGGGCTCACCCAAAGTGATGGGTGAGCTTTTTAGAGCCTGCCTCTGTTGCAGGTTTCAGTCACGAAAGGCATTGCCTTTTTTATCCTCTTGTTCTCTGGTTATTTTGAAAGTGTGTTTGGTTTCCAAAACTAATGGTGACATTATTTGCTTGCCAGTCAGCTGATTGCCCATTGTTCTTTCAAACCACAGGGATTTAAACTAATTCTCTTTAACTCTTCTGGAAAAAATGTAACTTTATAACTGGACTCAAATAGGTAACAGCAGTGAGAAATGCCACTCAGTGTTGCAGGAGGGTTACTTTTTAAATGGTCTGTGGCTGCAGTAGGGGAAAAAAAAGTTGACAGGCAGCCAGCAGCATCATAACCCACCTGATCTTTTGATTTGTGCTGCTATGACTGGTTTATCAGGGGCACCTGGAGAGTCAGCTATTGCACTGGAAAAGCAAGGGAAAAGTTATCCCATGACTGCTCACAAACAAACATACCACTTCTTCAGAGTCATCGTTTCTGAAGGGGAAAGTACTTGGGTAATATTACTCACCTTTGGTGCTTTCAAAGGCATTTCAGTGGTTTCCACACCAGATCAACAAGACCGAGGCTGTCCATTGAGCATCTGTAAGTCCAGTTTGAAATTTGGGGGAGACAAGGACATTTAGGACTGAAGTCAGAAAAGTCCGAGATTTATTCAAAGGGAGGTAAGAAGTCTATCATATACTCAGAACACGTCCTCTCCTCAAAGTGCAAGAGCTGTCAGACAGGCATCTCTGATCTATTTAAAGCATTCTCCCATCCCTGTTTGTTTTTTTTCCTATTTGTTTGCATTGAGAGGGACAGAGAAGGGTGCTTCTGTTTTCAAATCAGGCTGGAGTGAGGGAGTAGAAAAGCACATCTGCTGCTCCCAAACCCTTTTTATCTTCCATCTTTCCATCTGCCTACCTGCAGTACTGGTAACACCCAGAGGGGTTTGCACATCTCAGCTGGAGCAGCAGAAGACCTCCAAGCATGGGGAGTGGGAGAGAGGCAAACCATTTCAGGAAATACCATAAATGCATCTACCAGGCTTATGAAAGCACAGGCGGATGATGTTGATTTGAAGAGTTACAAGGTGGGGAGCAACTTGCTTTTGGGGACAGGGGTCCAGCTACAGGGCAACACCAGTGCTAAGGATGAATGTGGAGGTCAGAGAAACCTGGTGCAAAGCTCATAGCCAAAGCCATGTAGCAGGTTCTTGGGCACTGGGCTGTGTTTCTGCAAAGACTGCCATCTCCTCCGAGGGAAGTGTGTTAGTTTGTCATCTGCCTTCACACCCTGCCCTTCCACACTCAGCAGTGACTTTCTGAACCCTCTGATGCTTCTGTTCTCAAGTGTATTTCCTTATTATTTTCCCCAGAGATGAATTTCTCCTGTCACTTCACTTCAGGCTATGCTGTAAGTTGGTTTTTTTTTTTGTTGTTCTGTTGCTCTCTGTAAGTGCTGGTGTGTAACTGTCACAAGAAAAATCAGCAAAATAATTGTCTCTGACAGGTTATACACATCATGTAATACCCAGTGGCTGGCACAGGTATTCAAACTAGCCAGAAAAACTGTTCTGAACCACAGAAAGGCTTTTGTTGTTGAATGTGTTGTAGGTCTTAGTGTTACCTCCTCATCTTAGCTTGCCCTCAAGGTCCCATTCCTACCTCTGGGTTTGGAGGCAGCCTTTGCATTGGCACCATGCCCAACCTGGAATAGTAATTGAATGTGAAAAATGGAGAAGAAATCATGACAACTGTCTCAAAATAAGCCTCCCTCAGCTCACTACCCATACCCTTGTTTCCTGGCTCAAATTCTCCTCTAGATGAGGAGTTAAGGATCTGATTTAAAGGTAGGACAGGCTTAGTTCAGAACAGCTAGTCGAGTTACCAACTGTGTACCTGCCTGCCTGTCCATGCTGCTTGGAAGCTGGGATGGGTTGTGAGTGAGCACCAGTCCACCTGAACCTTCAGTTCAGGACTGCAAAGCTAGGCAGAACTGGTAATTCTGGGAAAGATGGGAGAAACTGCACTTCTCACATGGACGTCTTATTAAGGCACACAAAATTAGGCTGTCTGATTGCATGCTGGCTTGTAATTTGTCCTGTTCTTCCCTTCACTTTGATCTTAGAAGGAATAAAGACTAAACTTTATGAAGTGTATTCAAGTACTTGGCTATGCAATTAGAAAATGTAATTTGAAAGACCCACTAATTGCCTGTCTGCACCATTAGCCATTTAAATAGCTTCAAAATCTATCCCCCCCCCCCAGTACTTGACCCTGTTTCATAAAGCAACTTTCTTCCACTTGGGCACCCAGCCAGTGCTCTGGGTGTGAAGGCAAGTGAATAACATGGTGCAGGGGATTCTGCCCTGGAGCCATGGGTTTTGTTTCTCCTCCCACTTCATCTGCAGCCACTGCATCTTCAGTCTTCAGGCTGCAGACAGACTGACTCTAGCCATAAGCAAAGGAAAGACATGGCAATAACACAGGGATTACAGTATATCTGTACTGGAAGGGATGGTTACAAAACAGAAAGATTCCTTTCACTCCCATCTAGCAAAGATCAGTTTCAAAACCAGTGCCCAGCAGAATACTCAAGACTGATAACAACTACAGTGTCCAGGTATGCTAACTAAAACTGCCACCAGATTACAAGGAGGTGTCCCTGATTTTAGCCTCCTTTTCTAGTTTGCTGCTGACTATATTGGAAGACTGTCAGGCCAGATGTTCCTATGTCTGTATTTACATAGGTATTTTCATATGCAGTTGCTTTATGGCTATCCTTGCGAGATTGAAGAAAGTCATCAACATCAGACAAGGTTTATTTAAGGTTTTCAATTACCAATTTTGTTTAGATAGCATAACTGTTATTAATAGCATATATTGATGAGGAGAAAATTTTACGTATATATTCATGTATAAAGGCATGTCATTTGGGAGTAGCTCAAAAGTTATGGTTAATAGAATATATAGAGAAGTAAAGATTTGTGATGTTCTTAGAATTTAATACTAGAAAACTGCAAGCTGCTAGCTAATTATCACTCATTAAATGTCTGAGTGCAGACTACAGCTTATGAGCTTTAAAGCTTACACTAATCAAGAAGCAAGATCAATTACTGATGTAGGTCACATAGCTCAGCTGATACATAGCTACTCTTCATTGATGTTACTACTTAATATTTACATTGATGAAACAAAAAGTTACAGCTCTACAGTCTGAGGTAGGGGAATAATTACATTTTTATTATTAGGAAGTCAGTTACCAGTCTCATTTGCACAAATACTCATGCAGGTGAGGGAACAAGAAACTAAATGATACCTAGAAACTAGATGATACCTAATCTGAATTGTATTACATATTAAAAAAAATAGCTTCCATGGAGGCATCTTAATTGCTGTTGTATTGTTACTTTAACCACTATTATTGTTTTATACTGCAGAATGACTTAGGCATATAGTCACTGGGCTGTAGGCTATTCAGAGGGAATCTTTCCAAACCTCTCTCTTGTTTATGGAATGAAGAGATGGTCCAACACTTTTACGCAACAAGAATCTGAACACGGATCCTGAACGAGGATCTCAAGTGAGTGTCCTACCCACCCCTCTTTCTGTAAGCCAACCTCTCTTTCTGTCCTAGCAATTATTTTTTTCATTCACTGAAGAACTGTTTCGGTAGGCAGGCTGCATCCTACAGGACGCTGGTCCTTGATAGTCAGAGCTTTCTCCTAGAACTGATGCATTTCATTCCTGACTCAAGTTGTTCTCTTCCACTTAGAAGAGAGACCTTGGATTAAGGCATGGGAATGAGTAAGAAAGAAATTGGAGTATGTCAAGCAACTTTAGAGTAACTCAGTATCCTTCTATGAGCAGATGAGCTATTTTCTACTTATCTTTATTCCCAGTGAATACAACTGTTTTATTTTTGTGTATTCTTCTTATTATGAAGACTGTTGCCTTAAAGTTTACAAACATTTGTGCATGCTAACCATCATTAACAGTTGATATTTACACCTTGGTTGTCCTTTCACTTGTGTTGATGTAACTGAGGAGTGGGTTGGTGAAAGCAGATCCAGAGTGGATGTAGATGACAAAGATGATCAGAGGGCTGCAGCAGCTCTCCTGTGAGGACAGGCTCCAGTACAAGGCTTCCAGTAGACCTTAGAGTAGCCTTCCAGTATTTGAAGTGGGTTACAGGAAGGCTGGGGAGGGACTATTGACAAGGTCTTGCAATGACAGGGCAAGGGGCAATGGGTTTAAACTGGCAGATGGGAGATTTAGACTGGATGTTAGGAGGAAGTTGTTTGCAGTGAGGATGGTGAGACACTGGCACAGGTTGCCCAGGGAGGTTGTGGCTGCTCCCTCCCTGGAAGTGTTCAACGCCAGGTTGGACGAGGCCTTGAGTGACCTGTACTAGTGGGAGGTGTCCCTGCCTATGGCAGGGGGTTGGAACTGGATGATCCTTGAGGTTCCTTCCAACCTTACCATTCTATGATTCTATGATTCTATCATTGTGGCACCACGGATTTATACCAGTAGTTCATAGTTACTGTGGCACTTCTCTACTAGAGTTTTACTAAAGCATTACAATGTGCTTCTTGAATTCAGTGCCATAACTGACATCTAAATGCTTTAAAATGGAGGCAAGTACTTCATAGCTGTGAGGCCTAGGGCTACTTAACACAAGTATAGAAGGGGAATATTGCAGGAAGAGCGCGAAAGGATTTAGAGTTTATTAAAGCTGGGGAAATCATTCACACTCTTCAATTACTTGGACATGTATTTTACTACTCTCTCCTTTCCAGTTTAATATTAAAGTTATGAGCCAAAGCAGCAAATGCAAGAAAGTTCACAGAAAATGTTGACATTGTCCTTAACTTGCCCTCAGCTGGAAAGATGCCTTCATGACATAGCAGAGTACTCTAAGGACACAGCAGCAAACTTAACTCACGTTTTGCCTCTGGCAGTGTACAGCACAAGTGTAAAATAACTTAAATAACTTGGTTTTGCTCAAGAAGCAAGAGCAGTGAACAAATGTCTGAAAGGGCCTGCTAGAGGCAGATCCAGTTTCTGATCCTTAGTTCTTTAATTTGAAGTGCTATTCTGGATCTGCATTTATGTAATTTTGGCCTGGGTTAAAGAATCATGCGAATGGTTGGTCTACCATTCCTTCTGCTTACCAGTGATGGTTTTCCATGGAGTGCAGTGAGTACTGGGTTAGACCCAAAACTAATTAATTTTCCAGTAGCTTGTTCTAGAAGTTATTTTTAGTTTATCCTGACCTAGCTGCATTTTGTTAAGAGCACTTTTATAAAATAATTCGATAGGATGTACAGCTACACAGCAGAATCCATAAACCAACATCTCCTGTAACAAAAAAGGCATAAGAAGAATTATCAGGTAGGAGGTAGCATTTCCACCTGCTGTATGCAGCTCACCATATGCAAATCTGGGTAACATCAAACGGTGGATGTGAAATGCAGCGCTCACCAAGACTATAATTCTTGCTTTTAGCTGTGGCTGGTGTTAAGGGTTCATTTCTGTCTTGGAGAACCATTTTCCTAGCCTCTGCACCAGGAGGTTTGCAAAACTGTGGCTGTCTGAAGTTCTCACCATGCGACAAACAGCCTTTTCTTTCTCCAAGCTCCATTTCTGGGACTGGGTGCGGTTTAGAGGTAGCTCTTTGGCTGGTTTTTTCCCTCTGAATGTGCCTTGTTTCTGGTCCCAATATGAACAGTCACAGCACAAGATTGCAAGTGGACAACTTGGCCTTACTCCTTTTATCAATCTGTTCAGGCCACAATTTTCAAATTGGACTGCCCAGACGTAGCTCTCTAACATGTGCTTTGAATCCATCTGCAATGATTTAAGAAGCAGTTGCCTATGTGTGGATGTGGCCTTTCAGACACCCCAAGTAGGGCATGACGCCCTCATTCAAAGGCTCCAGTTCATGCTGTTGCACCCATGTAGCCAATCTAAATGGGTGATTTCTGTTGGATCAGCAGTGGGACTAACACAGCTTGAAGTTAAACATCTACTTGAAGCTATGCTTGATACCAAATTGGCAGCTTAAATCTGCACTGAGGCCTCTTAACATAAAGCTGAGTGTCTTGGCAAGCTTATGTCCACATTAACAATAAATCCTGGTGACACAACCCCTTTAAGAAAAGCAGCAAGAGCTGAAGCCTCCTTAGTGGAAGCAATCTGCTTTGGTTTATTTCAGTGCAAACAGAATACTTGGGAAATCTTTCTGGTTTATTCTGTGCTCTCTCTCATAATCAGAGTTTTTAAAAACAGCGTGGTTCAGTCAGTGTTCTTTTAACTAGCTTGTTACTTTATCTCGTTACTCATTTTAAGAGCTATCCACTTGCCATGGAAAGTCTGCGGGTTTGCTTTTATTTTTATTCTGAATGACTGCAGTCATCTGGTTGTTTATGGGAATGATTCAAGTCTTTAAAAGCTCTGATGGATTTTTTTTTACTCCCTCATTCCCATTGCCTTCCAGACTTCTGCAAACGCAGACAAATATATGTCACTTTGTTAAAACAAAGCCTATCAATAAACAGTAAATAAACTAAATTCAACTGGACTTCTCTTATAATGGCAGACCAATGAGCCAAGTAATGAGAGATATAAATAAGAAATGGTCAGAAAGCAAGGGAGACTGTAAAAGAGCCCATTGTAATAAGAGACTGAGTTTACTGAAGCCTTTGCTTATAAGGCTCTTTTATAAAAGAGCCTTATAAGCAAAGGTCATACTCTTGAGCCTTCTTGTGTCTCTGTATTGCTCCTAACAGGAGAACCCTCTAAGTTTTAGTGGAATTTGGTTCTCCTGAGTTCCAGTGGAACCAGAGGGGAATCTGGTCTCATGGCTGGTGTCACTCATTGGTGGTGCCTTTTGACTTACAGAAAAAAATCATTTACATTAACCATTTACATTAACCATTTATGTTAAGTTCTCCAGCTTAGCCACGGGCCTGGCAGGGAAGGCAGTATGGGAAAGGGTCCCCCAGCTTGAGGCTGCACAGCAGGACAGAAGCATCATGTGCATGGGAGAGGGTAGTACAGGAATCAGAAGATGTGACTTGAAGGGAGATACTTAGTGGAAAGTCCATATTAAGCCACCTTGCCTCTGAGATGACAAAATATGACACATTTATGATATATGAACATACATCACTTTATGGTACATAAAGTGATGTATGCCTTTTACAGAGCTTGCCAACAGATTTTGAAGCATCAGAGTATAGGGAATAAATGGGCACAGGCACTGGAAGTGATGCTGAGGATATAGTAACAGATGAGCAGGACTCTTCAGAGACTATCATTTATTATTTGAAGAAATGAGTAGATCTCATTCCATGGTGCCCAGACAGGCATGTGCTCATTCCACATTCCCAGACAGACAAATGTTTCTATTACATTGACTTTCATGAGCAATAGTTAGAACTGGTTTAGATATCTTTACAACAGTGTCTTCCCTGCAGAATAGTGTGAGAGGTGGAGTGAGAGGCAGGACCAGACCAGGAAAAGGAAATCTTGCCATAGTGTAGATATACCCAGGATTTCTGTTCCTCTAGGCTGAGCTGAAGATGTACTGATAGAGTAGTTCCTGCTGTCTCTGCATGAGCTCTTCCTTTGCTGATGTTAAATACTTTCCCCAGTGTATTCGTTGCCAAAAAGCATTGCTGGATATTATAACTACTTTTCACTGATGTCTCATGCTTTACTGACAGGATTTTTGACTCTGCTTACTCGTGTCTTGGTTGAAAAAATATGGCGCAAATCAGAAAGTTTCAGCTGTTCTGTTGTCCAATTCTATATTCTAAGGTCATGCCTATAAAAGTAGTTCTGTGTCCAACACCTGTGTGTTTGGCTTTCAAGCTACATACTAACACTAACATTTACAGATATTCCATGGCTTACAGATTCTTTGTGGAGATTTTTCAGGAACTGTTTTCTCCATAGCTTTTGAAACTGAGACTGTGACTGGAAATGGTTGTTCAGGGACCAGAAACAAAGAACAGGCAGAGTAAAAGCAGTTTCTTGTGACCATAATGGCTGGAAGAGTCTCCTGAATTGTTTCAGGCATTGCAGAGAAAATTATTATGCTCCACTTGCATGGTTTACGATGATCACAGGACACAGATTCATCACTTGAGTCCTGAGGCAGCCCTTGGGCAGGTTGATGCCATTAAGATTCATGTTCACTTTTCTGTGTGCCACTGAGTGTCATGAATCACACGGTGCTAGTGAGAATGGTCCACAGAGAAGGGCCAGTGACTGTCAAACTTAGAGCTGATGTCTCTGTGGCTTTCACTTTCCTTGCATCATACTGTTTAGATGCTGAATGCCACCAAGCAACGGTCTCTGCTGCACCCAGGAAGTGGTCTGTCCTACCATGATGTTTCTGAGTTCCTAGAAATTACCTGGGGGCTCTTGGGACCTTGCTGGGACAAACAAATAGAAATCAATGTTTTCACAAAAATACATAGGACTAGCTTTTTGCTTGCCTTTTTTTTTTTCCCCCCCTCCTAATTCTACACTGTGTTTTGAAAAATCTCCTTCTCATAATGTGCTTCAGATATTTTATCAAGTATATGAAAATGTAGCTTAAGAAATACTTGTAATTATATTTAGTTCATCTTATAGTATTTGTGCTTTACAAATACTGGACGCTCTTCTCTGGAATAGTCCACCTTGCTTCGATTTTATTTTCCATCCACCTTTCACTTTACCCCATAGCAGGTACAGCTGTGTACAAGAACTGAAACAGAGAGCAGCAGTCTGCTTCTTGGGGAAGTGGCAAGTGACTGTGTAATTTACTCAGTGGTGTATCTCTACTTATAATTATCGCTAATTCAAAGGAAAAAAAAAAAAGTCATCACATATTGCATGACAGCACTGTGTAAGATGGGCGTAGAGATAAAACATGACTACAACCTGTACCTCATAAGCTGACAAATGAAGTGTAAAACACTATTGTTTGTTTACTGACTGCCTAAGCATGTGATGAACGATTATCTCTGCCTCGGGAGGTAGCCCAAGGTTTCCAGCGGTATCGGTCTTCCCGTCTGTGACTCCTTTGTGCAAACAGCGGAAAGCTGAGCATGTAACCATGAAAGCAATTACCTGATTACTTCTCTGCCCCTTAAAAATCGTGTTGCTTATCAATTCCCTTTCAAAACTCTGGGCTGCACTGGAATAAGCCTGGGAGCATGAGCCCTCCCTCTCCTCCTAGACATGCTGGAGCAGGTCCAGAGCAACAGTCATGCTCATAAACCTCTCCACTCTGAATTGCTGCTTCCTGGCAGCAGTATTTTTCTAATAAGCTCACAGGGAGTGGAAGGGAGAAGCCCAATTCACCACTGTGCATCGAGGGCTGCTGAGGTTGCATTTTTATCTGTGTCAGGAGACTGTTGAAGGGATTTGGTTTAGGGTGTGACAGCCTTTTCCTCCTTCCCGTAAGAAAGCTGCAGGGGTGAGGCTTTGCCCCAGCACAGCTGCAGTGGTGGGCTGCACTTTGAACAAAGTGAAGTTCCAGACCTGCTTGAAGTTCTCAGTAGTGGCCCAGCTAACGGCAAACTCTATGGAAAACTGGTCTGGGCATTAGTAAGAGTCGGGTGTGAGCCTAATGAGTGTCTGAGTCCTCAGTGGGCTTAAGGTGTGAGCAGAGCGGCAGTGGGTCAGGGCAGCTCCTGCCATCTTAACTCAGCTGCAAAAGCACCGCATTGCCTTCATCCTCAGGGGTTCAGCTCACAGCACCTCAAGTAGGCATTCTGGGAGGAGCCTCTCATCCTATATCATGTAGCACCTCGAAGAGTATTTCACCTCTGAAGTGCTGTGATGTGAAATCTTTGCAAAACCTGCCAACAGTGTGCACCACACAGGCGCTGGGTCTTGGCAGCATGAAATCCCTGGTTTTGCTGGAATGCATCAGACAGCAATGCCACTGTCTCATGCCAAGCAATTATGCTCAAGCTTTGTTTTCCCTTTGCTTCTTTCTTCCTGGTTTTGATCTGTAATATTTTATTCGCTCTGCTTCTGGCTATCACTTTGAGTACCATCACAAAGCACCTACA